>WOGN01006231.1:0-12585 GCA_015342105.1 Leptinotarsa texana
ACTCATTAGTATAAGATTACAAAGAGAGGACAATATATTTTCAATTTAATTTTGGATAACCGGAGATAACGTCTTAGTTAATTCCAGTTACCCTCATTTTTTCAAAAACATCATCACACTTTAATTATATATTTGCTAATGCTAATGCTATATTTGTCCAATGATCGTTATACCAAAGTAGAGGTACCTAACCTCCAATCTTTATTTATACACTTCTCAGAATGATTTTTTATATGTTTTGGTTTTTTTACTTGTTCGGACCGTTCCAGAACTGTTCTGTGACTGTAATGTTCTGCGCATTGATTCGGCGTCGATACGGAACGGTACAATAACAGTTCGAAATACAGAACCAAAACAAACCCAGTGACAGTTATTGAAAAAAATAGGTTTTTAAAATAAAGGCGTGTTCCGTTTCCACAGAATTTGCTGTTCCGTCATTCTGGTTGATAAAGGAACACGGTTCATTAAAAAATGGGTAAAATGATCTGTCACCACGGTGCACAAATCAATAGCATCGATGTGACTGCAAAAAATAGAGCAGTTCGAAAAATTGTTTCTTCTAATAGCGATGGACCGAGGGAATCTTGTTGACAGATTGGGCGAAAGATCGATGTTTCCTTCGAAGTATTCCCCCTCAGATATTATACACTTGTGCCAGCGTTTTTCCAACTCTCGAAGCAGTTTTGATATTCACTTTTTGGTATGACTTTGAGCTCCCTCAGCAATTAGCAATTCGATTTTTATCTCCTCAACCGTAACAACACGCCGTTGTAGCTGATAGCTGCAGAAACTTATCTTGTAGTGATACGACGATCCTTCATCACAATTTTCTTCACTTTCTCACCAATTTCATCGATTGTTAACGAGCTGGAGCGTTCAGGACTAGCGTCATAATTCACGATTTCTCGACCTTCTGTGAAAGGCTTGTACCACTTGTAAACATTTTTCTGAATTAAGAGTATAATAACCGTATGGCACTGTCAAGATTTCATGTATTTTGAGAATTCAATTTCATTCTTCACACAAAATTTGATACAAATTCTTTGATCCATTTTTTCGAGCAAAACACTTCTAACTTTTATGCCTCTCGCCAACAAATTAAATATGCTAAACAGCTGAAAGTGTAAACATGTGTTTTGAACAGTAATCTGTAATGTACATAATCTTGCCACAACCACCAGAAGCACGTGGTTTTGTTGCTCGAATAATTCCCGATTAGTTACAGTGGAAGAGGAACTCTGGGTAAAAGAATAGGACATATAAGAGGGGTGACTCTAATGATTTGAAAATATCCTCTTTGCAGAATTAATGTATTACTGATACTTGAAGTTTTTTTTCTGTACCTTAGGATCTGTCTGACTTGTCCATTTAGTCCAGGTCTCCAGGAAATACTGCAGCCTCTTGGACTTATTGCGTTTGTTCTCCCATCTTCTCATGACACTCATTCCATCAGTCTAGTTCCCTGCACTAGTCTGTACAGGTTACGTGTTGGAAGTTCGTCATATTCGTTGCATAATCTGCAGCTGAGGTCTCCGTTGTACAGCCCCATTTTATTCAGGTGTCCTCTAAGCGGACAATGACCGGTTAGTAACCCTGTAATTATTCTGAGCCGATCCCTACTACATTAAAGTAATTCTTCGGATCTTTTCTCGGACGGTTCCCTAATGAAGGTTCTACTGTGTTTGTTACCAGGTACTTTTATCCAGTACTCTATGTGCTTCTTATTGGTCCATGTCCTAATCTGGTTTCGTACCAATGATTTTGGTTCCCCCAGAGCTGGTTCAGGACCTATATATGAACCGAGAAACTTGAATAAACAAGTAATTTTGACCAACAACATATAGTAAAAACGATTCAGTTTGTGTTCAGTGAACAGCAGTTCTTTAGCAAATAAATGAAGGGTATTTAGAAAGCAGAAAGGTTCACCTATCAAAGTTGATAATTTTATTCAACAATTAAGATATATCAAAAAAAAAGAAATCTTCAATTCAACAAAGTTCATGAGAAAGGATTTTCCAAATTTTCAGACATCCAACTCAATTAATGTGAATTTCAACAGGTAATATATTTCTGGCGTGCCGAAGCACTGCTATTTTGGAATTACTTAAATATGCAAGTTAGGAAACAATATGTCGAAGTGAATTTGTTGTATGGCCTACAAGATTACCTGATATGACAGCACTAGATTTTTCTCTGAAATATGTTATTCACGGTCATACTCGGGGAAGCTTTTGTCGCTTGTATTGAGAGATATGTACCAAAATAGCCTGACACGAGAATACCCCATTCAACAATAAACTAGTTTCCTTAATCCGTATGTTTTTTTTCCAAGACAGTTACCTTGAAATACTCATAAGTTTTACTACAGGAAATAGAATTCATTGTTAGATATAGATTTTTTTTCTATACGATCGAAAACCCTGTTTTTTGTTAATTTTGAAAAAAATTTAACATATATTCATTTCCAAATCATGAAAGAAAAATTAATTCACATTTAACCAAGGATTTCAATCTTGCTTAATGCATAAATAAGAGACTCTTCGAACAAGTTCTGTAAACTTTTAAAATGTTGAATAAATATTAGAAAAAAAAAATAGTCAAATGAATTTTTGTCTGTTTCTATAATTCAATAATTTGTTTGTTTGTTTGAATCGAAGTGTATCCTTAATAGAACTGATGCATGTCAACATTCTGTAGTCTAACTTTTAGGATGAAATGGATGAAGAAAGGCAAATAAAAAAGTCATTATGACTAATGTTTCTAATATTATAGAAACAGCATTATTTATTATATATTACATCACTCGATTCTTTCAGAATCATACACATAAAAAATTGTTTCCTAACAAACATTTAGAGCACAGTGATTTATCTACATGTTTCAATTTATTTAAAAAAAGCACTTATCTACAGGCGTTTTCGACATACTTTGTTACAAGCCTACATTGTCACAAATGGGAAGAAAATCCACAACCCCGATATGAACCAAGGCATGAAATAGTTCGGGAACTCTGCTAGTGCTGTGGTTCATATTCAAAAATAAGGATACAAAACAATAAATAAATACAAACAATCATACGTTAATTAAAACTTAGAATTAAAAGTATAAATAAGTCAGCTATGTAAAAAAGATGATTAGTCATCAGTCTTAAATAAATTACCTATTAAGATAAGTATGTACAAAAATAAATTAGAATAAAATGAAAGGGAACATGACAAAAACAGCATTTTACAAAATTTCATCAAGTATTTTTACACGTCCATAAGCTTTTCAATATTTACAATAACTTTCAAGCAACTTCGATACTTTCTACATGAACAAAAAAGACGAATGTATCATGACAAAATTCAATGAACAACCACTGCATCATCATCGAATGGATTCTCAATTTGAACCAGCAAATCACACTAATTAAAGCTTAATCAGTTAGTCGATTTCTGAATTATATACAGTTGTGCAATTGATCAAAAATATATATATGTATGGGAAACATTTACATTTAACTACAATAATTTGTACACATCCATCTAGTTAACAAATTTTAAATATGCAGTGGGTGCCAAGTCCAATGACTATATTTATATAATCGGATAATCACAGGTCATATTCTCGAAAGTTCCTATTCCTATCACAAAAAAACTGAAAGATATATACGTTATGTAGTTACTGAAACAAAAAAAAATTTCAATTCCCTCAAGACACTATTTACGTATTTTTAAGGTGGGTGTGGTAAAAACAACAATAGTAGTAACAATTAAACTCAATAGCAGTGTGCAGCTGAAAAATTACTACTTTCAACTAGCAAGTTGATTAAATTTAACTCTCCCAGAGCCTATGAATGCCAGACCTCTCCTTTTTATAAAAGCTCAAAGAGTCTCTTGCCTCACCAAAAATGGTCAGAATGATGGGCTAACATTGGCCGATGGGCTGATATTAGCCTTTATTCCTACCTGTGTCAGCAGAATGTGCCGAGACTCTCAACTTGCAAATAAAGAAGGTATGGCATTCATGTGCTCTAGCTCTGATCAGTTTTCTTTCTGATCAATATGTTTTAATTGAGAAACAAATAGAAATAGAAAGTATTGTGTTTACCTGCAAACAAATTTGTTGATAATGGCCAGTTCTATTTAAAATTGCAATTTAATATATCTTCAAGAATATTTCAAAAGTAAGAGGTTATACACAAACAAGTGCTCAAGATCAAATTAAACAAACATCACTTAGAAAAAAAAAACATAACTCAATTACCGGAAAAGTAACATTAGGATAAAAGTATGCAAGCTGATAACACATTCCCTTAGTTTTCTTCACCGTTATCTTGGAAGACAATCCAACTCCTCCAAAAAAACTTTGATGAAATTAAAAAAAAACATTCTGATGAAGTGTCTCACAAGTATTATGCTTAGGGTCATCCTACTTCAATCACAATTAGACATATCTGTCTGTTATTCTAAGTTTAAGAGTTGAGTATGTGAAAGTAGACTAGGTTTACAGCATCTTAAAGGAGCATTTTTAACAACAGATGTTACTAAAACCAATATTAACACTTTTGATGAAACTTACTTTAACGGGGATATCTTGAATAAATGTATTCTTAGTCAATAAAAAGCAAAAAAACCCAATTAATTAGTTGATGGCAGAAAAAAACTATAAATCAAAGCTGGAACGTTTTGTTATCATAAACTCATTATTGACTACTATCATTGCCAACTTTGAAGTAACTGCTAATTCAATACTATAACAGCTGTCAGGGTATTGACCTTATTTTTCATATAAAATGTAAACTTTTCAGGTAATACTTCTCGGCAGGTATACTTCCTTTCTGTATCCACCTAGAGTACCATTTTATTTCTTAGTTTGTATTCATTCCATTTATTTTTCATGAATAAGCCCTTTTAATAAATCAACATTCACCACGGTTGGGAATTTTTATGTCACTAAGTTGTTACACTGCTTACAGTCGACATTTACACGACACAGCAAATCTTATTTCATCAAGTTAACTTTCTTTATGAAAGGTTTAGTGATATTGAATCGATTTTATATCGTTGGATGAAAATGGTGTTTTCACAAGTGTTAATATTGGTTTCAGTAACATCAGTTGTTAGAAACTTAGTGACATAAAAATTCCCCGAGCAAGCTCATCCCCCTAGGGATGTATTAGTTAGATTGTACTGCTGTGCTTGTAGAATAATAATAATGAGCTCGTCTTAACCAAGTAACTCAACTAACAGTTGTAGCCGACGTGGAAAGCATTGATTATGTAGTGACCCATTTTCACCTCTTTGCATCAAAAACAGGTTCGAATCAATTTTCAAGTCGAATCCAAACTCCAAAGCCTTGATAATCTTCTTGCAACCATCGTAGATGTAATCTAAAAACATCAGATACATTATGACAATAAGGGAGGTTTGCAGAGTATTAATTGCTTCCATGCTTCGACCTGCTCTTTAGTTTTTGACGATATCATCCCTTCTAATTTGTTTTTGGAGACTAATACCTCAAGTGCTTCCCTGACAGTCTTAACTTTCTCAATGTTGAGAGGCAGCATGAGAAAAGGCTGGGTATTCTCAGTAATGTGCATGATATATACTCAACTTTGATTGCCCTTCAAAGGTGTCGCTCATTGGTGTACTGGCAAATTTAAATATTTAAATATCCGACATTTTTTTATCCCAAAACCTTCCACTTATCACTTGAATCATTGCCTGTAGCAGAGTCAATAATATAACATTAAAACAAATCCATCAACTCCAACATTTCATAATTGAAAAGAAAACCTAGAAACTGTTCCGCATTTTGCTGTCTACTCTCGATCCAGTCTGTCTGCTTGCCATGCCATGCCATGCCAAGGGAAAAAAAGTTTATGTCCATTATTTGTGGGATTTGAGTCAATGAAGGCATTAAACCCACTTCAGACTAAACTTTATATTGCATATTCGTTTCAGGGGAAGAAATGTTTAGATCCGGAAGCACCTGGGAAAGGAACCTCAATGTCTTCTATGCAAGTTTTCTTCCTAAATGGTACACAGAGTTGACACGATGATTGAAGTAACATGTTAATAAATAGCAAAGTAAAGCCGTTACCTTTCATCATAGTAAACTGTGGAGAAAATGTACAGTTTCAAACATGGATACAGTACCTATCCAGAATCTACAGAGAAACATGCCATATGCGAACGAAAAATATCAAGAGTGGTCAAAATTGTCAAAGACCAACTGAAGTTCATATTGCACAAGAGCTCATATTTCGGTGCATTCATCAAGTATTCGATATAAGAAAACGTAAAAACAAAACTAAGAAAAAGAAAAGCATCACTGCAGAGAAGATGTCGAGCCCTTCGTATTTTGGCCCAATTGCAATTAGGTTGGGTAAATACAGAAATACGTCACACTTAAAACAGTTTTTACAAAGGGCAGATTCATGAGTTTTCTACTCCAACTCACAAGCAGACATAGATGATCCAGATGGGAATGAGGATGAATACAAGGATGACCCGCCAATAGAAGCTGATGAAACAAACTACTAAGAAAAGATATGTTGATGTCCAGAGGATTTCTAGAAATTCACTTTTAATAAACATTATTTCATAAGAATTTCTATTTTTCTCATAACAGTCTAAGTAATGAACAGTTTTTTAACATTGTCGTTATTTTCAACAAATTTTACTAGAGCTTTTGGATGTTGAATTTTATTTCTCTGTTTTCGCAAAATACATTCAAATGAACACGAACATTTTTTCCCCTGAACCCGTCTATTTTTAAATCTACATCGGACCAAATTGACAAAGAAAACATTTACTCAAGATCCCCACTTCGTAGCAGCTATCATCTTCACTGCATAGTAACTTGTGTAACACTTCTTTTGGTCAATGAGAAAGTCATTTATAAAACAGGGACCGAAATTTTTTTCATTTTTGTGGAACTGAAAGTTATATTAAGTGAAACCGTCTGCTATTCTATTCATAATTTATATGAAAATAATTCAATTCAGAATACATAGTAAATTAACGACGATGTTTTTGTAGTAAAAATATACAACTTAAACGTCAGCTTGCTCTGTCTGACTAAACAAATATAATTGTTTGGTTCAACCAACAACTAAAGTTTGTAAAAAAAACTAAGAAAGATGTATCTTCAACTCCTAGTTTATAATGTTTCACTCTGAGGCTTGCGGTGATTAAGCTGGGAATCTTATGAATAGTAATTAAACTATGTGATATTGTGCAAAGTTGAATTATTTTATGTAGTCAATTTTACTGGGTTGAGAAGAGTATTTCAGATTTTCAATGTTTTTAAAATCAAGCAAGTATAATACTTGTCAAAAAGTATGATGTCTGAGTTATTGAGTATTTTTTTTTGATAATTGACAGTTCAATTTGCCAATCAGAAATGGAATTGAAAACTAAAAAAATATAGTTTGGAAAAATGACACTGAAGTTACAACAAATAAACATAAATTCACTTAAATTGCAGAAAGATTTGTCATTTTAAAACTGTTTAGATATGCAGACATTTCACTTGAAACAACCGAACTACCACCTCTAGGAAAAATGGTTTTCTATTGGGTTACTTTCAAAGATATTTACAACAAATATATTTCTGAACAAATGATAGAAAATGTGCCCGATCAAGGCATGAAGACTTTCAGTAATTTGGAATTAGATCCAATATATTTATTCAAAGTAATTGATTTCAAGTAGTTCATTTTGTGAATACTTCTTGTAGAAAGTTTGAATTTTCTCTTTCACTCAGTTAATTGAATTTTTTCCTTGAAAGAAGACTAAAAACACTTTCATCACCCAGATACTTTGTTGACTACAAAAAAATAAAATACAAGCTAGGACTGAATTATTTGAAAAAATCAGTTGTTGGAATGAATTTTTTGAAAATCCTGTACTTTTTATCAAATAAACTCTCAGGATATGTACTGTTGTGTATATTGTATGATATGTGAAATGTTTTCTAGAACTTGGGGAAAGAAACTCAAAGTTCGGTAAAGCAACTCGTACACATCACCCAAGCTTAATAATCTCAAGTAATGACCTAAATGTGTTCAATTTTTCAAATTCAAACTGATAACCTGAATATACTCGCAAATGAGTCTGCAAAAATCACCAACAGAGTGAGATTTTACAAACAAATTCATGATTGGACCCCCTCAGTGGTAGTTACAATCTTCTGTTCAAGTAATTTAATGCTAAAGGGAAAGTGACGGCCTGTTCGCTATATATATGTGATATACAGATAAACCTACACACAAACGCACATATATATAAATCGATTGCAAAAATATGTCGGGGGAACCTCTAAGCCCCTTTTGATTATGCTACATGAGATCATACAAATCAAAGTTTCAATGTGGTCGTACAAAGTAAATTCAGAATACTTCACTATTTGACAAATGAAAAATATCGATTGGAGATTCAAGCGAGTTATATTGAGCATTAATTTTTTGTGAACAAAAAAAAAGAACTATACAAAATTACTGTGTAACTCCATTCCCAAATATTTAATAGTTTTTCAATATTTTGACCTATGCTGGGTTGACGGAGAGTCTATAGGAATTTTGTAAATATATTTTTCTATGACTATTGAAAACAGCATTAGGATTCGAAAAAGGGAACACTGGTGGTTTCTGAAACATCTGATTCATTATATATTTTATTTTTCATAAACGCCAGTCATTTTACAAATTACATTCAAACGATATCGACAGAAACCAAACTTTGTCTCTTCACACCAAGACTCTCCTTCAGTCCCAATATTCTCATATGTCAATAAAAAGGGAATTTTAATTACAAAAACCATTTATACCTTTCAACAAGAACCAGCATCAACCCATATAACTCCTTTGAATCTCCCGAACAGAAAGAAAAAAAAACAACAAAAAACCTTCCACTTTTTCTCTCTTCACTCCTTCATTTCGATTTTAATGTTCGCTTCAGTCATCTGCCTGTGCTATCGAGGTTCTTCTTTCTTGTGTAGATCCGTGGGCGGGGTGATGCTCATCTTGAGGTGTGTCGGTGGAGGTCCCGGCCCAGGCCCCGTTCTGAGATGCATAAGAGCCGGATCCTTGGGCCTCAGCTGGGCCTGGTGGTGCTGCGCATTGTATGCATTGAAGAAGTTCGCTCTTTCCTCTTGCGCCCTCATAGCGTCGACTAAGGGGTTGTAACTGTACCTGTAGAAGGGATCCGCCTGCGGGGGTGCCCCCCAGTGGGTGGCAGGAGCGTGGTGGTAAGGATGGGGAGGGAGGGCGTGCTGCAGCATTCTGGTACGGTCCAGCATCGATGGGTGGCCGGTAGTGGGCGGTGGCAACGTTCCAGGATGACGAAGGTATGGATGATACCTGGAAAAGAATCTGGATAAGAGATTTCAACCAATGACATCAATTACAACTAGTTCCAAGAGCTCCTGATGGAAATTTACATGAGTTTTGTAGCAGCCCGTATTCTAATATTTATTTATTCATTCATTTGAATATCACTGGAATTTTTTCCCAACACCAAACAGTTATTTTAACACCTCGACACGTGTGTCGATCACCAAGTGATCATCTTCAAGAGGAAGATCAAACTACACCATAGGTTCCAAACAATGCATCACAAGTATTTATTCATTTATCATTAATGAAATAAAAAAATTAAATAAAATTTTGATTTCAATTTTATGAATTGTGGAGAATGGTAAAGTGCTAAATTGATTCCATTTATACAAGAACATGGGAAAATGTGGATAGTACTATCGAATGTTTGAAAGTATAAGCACCAATATAAAAGTATTATCCTAACTGCAAATTACATTCCAAAAAATCGAATAGTCTATAATAAGGATTTTCAAGAAGATGATATTTTGTTTCTTAAAATCTGTTCTTTGGGAGAATTACGACTTTCAAGGCGTACTTTCTTCCATAATCCAAATGTCAATGAAATTACTGACATTGACAATCTTAGTGCTTCAGGAAACCCAAAAAGTATAACAATATAACAATTTAACTTCGCAAAAGCTATTGAATTAAACATGTTCTTTAGGCTGCTGTAGTGACATATATAAATAGCAATGTAAGTGGGAAAACTAAATAATTTTCTGAACTAATGAAAGTACGAGTTACTATGAATTTCTGTTTATAAAAAAAATTCTGTTGAATATGGAACTTAAAGGCAAGATGCTTTTGAAGACTTTTCCTTGCTCTCTTTCATTTAATTACTGAATTAGTATATTAAATTCTCCCAATTTATATACAGGATGTGGTCATGATAATACGACGTTAGAGACATACATGATATCTGAGATATCATTTCTATAAAACAAGAAATAAACGTTTCATACCTTGGATCCGAACGCGACATAATATCCTCTTCTTTCACTCGGGGCTCCTCTTTCACTCGTATTTCAGACAAATCACCATTCCTCAAAGGCGATCTGTCTCTGATTATCGTAGGCTGCAGCTTGGCCGTTTCAGCCATCCTTTGCTCTTGCAGCAACCTCTCTCTTTCACGTTCTCTCTGCCTCTCTAGTTCTCGTCTCTCCATTTCCCTCTTTTCACGTTCTTTCCTCTCTCGCTCACGCTGCTCCTGCTGCTGCTCAAAAAAAATCTTTTATAAAGAACTGATTAAAAAAATGTATGGTACGGTCAATGGATCCTTACACATGCGTCATCAATTTGTGCATCTGAAATAAGTCGTAGCTACTGCCCTAAGCAACCTAAGCTCTTAATGAAGAATTGGATGCCTGTCATTCTGGAAATGAGGGAGAGCACAAATGCTTTATTTCAGATTCATAATCGAAGGGTGCAGCCTATCAAGAATTTTACCCAAAATTGAACGTCACCAGTAGACTTATTACCAATTGCTGGCAAATGTTAATTATAAGTCTTTGTCTACAACATATTATGTAACTTCATTCAAACAAGAGATCTCTTTGATCAAAAGTAAACATAACCGGTTTTTTCTGCGTTTCTCTTGTAAAGAAGAAAACAAGAAGACTTATAAAAGTATGTGTTACTTCACATCAAATATTGGTGACGAAAGTGTAAAAACTCATTGCCCCAACTGAAAAAATCAATCAAACCTGTTGTTCTATCCTCCTCTGCTTCTCTTCCCTCTCACGTCTTTCCCTCTCTTCCCTTTCACGCCTGAGTCTCTCTCTTTCTCTTTCCTCGCGTTCTCTAGCTTCTCTTTCTCTCTGTTCCAGTATAGGGTCCGGTTTCATGGCCCAGGGGGCTGGTCCTGGTTGCGTCAAACCAGGCAAAGTCGGTGGCAGGGGATTCACAGTTGGAGGGAAGTTGGGTATGGTCCTTTGAAGGGATCGCCAAGGATCGTGGTGGAGTGGCCCCAATCCCAGGTGGCTCTCTCTGGCGGCCGCGGCCGCGAAGGGGGACATGGAGAAGGGGGAAGTACCTGATGCGCCCAAGTGACTCCCTCCGTATCTTGTGAAAGGGGACATGGCCGAGTTGGCAGTGAAAGGAGATTTACCTGTAAAAATAACAATGGCAGGATTAGTACCAGTAGCCCGCAAAATATAATAATAATAATAATAATTGTAATTTATTGAATAAAATTACAATTTTGCTCAACTGGCTATCGACCGAAGTCCTTCCGCCTGTATAATAACAAAATTGCTTTGAAATAATATAGCTTATTTTACAATATAAATAAAATTAAATTTATTATATGGATATGAAAATGAGCAAACAAAACAATTTCATTTATAAAGTTGTGTTGATTTTTTTAACAGTGTTTCTGTTGGGTATAGTTGTCGTACTCTCGCATGAGGGTTTCTTGTCACAGCATACTTTCTAATGATTTCTACATTGTCGTCTTTTCTAGCAAACTTCTCAGTAAGTGACGGTATTCTTTCCTCAATAGAGGTAATACCAGTGAGTTGGTAGAGCAGAGGGTTTGGAGGGTTGTGTTTGAGATTATTGGGATGCCTTAATCTTGTTATTTTTCTTATAGCCATTGTTTCAGATACTTTAATTGTTTTCAAGACCCTTTGTTTGATATTGAGAAACAGTTGGTGCGAGTATTCAATAAGTAGAAGACCGATTAGTTTATATATTCGGCTTGCTGTTGATATGTTTGCATCTTCTCCCTGGTTTGTCAAACTTGTGGAACGTGCAGCTCACTTTCCTTTTTTTGTTATCGAAGTGGCTGTAGAAATTTAGTCTCGAATCAAGCATAACACCTAGGTAACTAACTGTCGATTTTCCATGTAAGATATGTTGGAAAACGTTGATTGTTGGAAAAGTTGCGGAATTCCAATGATTGAAAATGATGAACTGACACTTAGATGGGTTTGGCTGGAGAGTCCATTTATTGTGCCAGTTATACAGTGTGTAACAATGAAAACTCAACAGAGCCGTTTTTGAATATAAAAAGTAAGATTTAAAAAAAAGCTCGAACATGTCAATTTCTAATTAAAGGGGGACACCTTTCAGACTAATCAGATTTTTTATAGTACGCACCCCCTCGGAGAGGTGCGTCCGACGACCCTTATTTATATAGGGAAAGTAGGTCGAGTGGCACCTTGTTTTAAAGGTCTTTTGAATACCTTTACAACTCTGTTAAAAGAAAATTTTTGTAA
>WOGN01006232.1:0-12585 GCA_015342105.1 Leptinotarsa texana
TCTTCGTCATGAACAACACTTGTAAAATGCTATTCATGTAGCAAGTGTTTCCTAAATTATCCTATCCAATTTTCTTCTCTAGATTTTCAGGACAACTATCTACTGATTCGTAAAGGAAAATATGTTTCACAGAATCTCCATAAGAACCATTTCTCAAGCTGCGATCGGTCCTTCCAAGTGAAGAAGGGTTTCGTAGAGGGATCGATTCGGTTGCTTCATGAAGCTCTTCCATTGAAAGGGAACCAGTTCTACGAGGACTGCAACTCATATTTGGGGGCAAGAATGACCTGAGTCCACTAACCGCACTGAAACAGAAGAAAGTGGATCAATCACTTGTGAAATAACCTTGATAGGAGACTGATAAATATCCACATATCTCTGCTTGTTTCGAAGAGGTTTCAGTTCCGTATTTCGTATTCGACAAAAGTCATTTTTTGAGGAGGAAAATCGGTTTTTAATTGACCTTTTTTGGGTATTTGTTACCATCCAAAATCTGAAAAATATAAAAATTAAAATGGAGAACTTTATACAAGTGTAGAAGAGCAAACTTTTGAATTTACCCTGATAAGTTACTGCGTAATATCAAAGTATTTTTCACAAAGAAAAATCATCTATTTATCAGCAACTTGTCGTATTAACCAATTTTGCCTATCAAAAAAATTGTTAAGAAATAATACAATACTTATCTTTACGTTTCGGAGGCCAAAATCTGTCTCCGTCTTCAGAAATTGACAAAAAAATTTTAATATTTCGGCAGTTATTCTTTTTGATTATTTATTCCTTTACTTCTTCGATAGATGTCAAAGGAATTTTGAAATATGAAATTATGTCAAAGTTGTTGATTGACAACTGAAACATTTGATGTTATAAAAGGTGCTCTCTGATATCAGTCTATTGCCATTTCGCCACAATCCAAATTTTTCTTCAACAAGTGTAGCCAAGTATAAAGTTCTCCATTATAATTTTTATATTTTTCAGATTGTGGAAGGTAACAAATACCCAAAAAAAGTCGATAATGTATTTCATATTAAGAAAAATTGTTTTATCTAGAAAAATTGAAAATAAATTCCAACCTGTACAGGTGACCTACTGAAATTATTGGCAAAATAATGAGGTAGGTGATGAGTTATCAGGAAAGTTAATCAAACAAAATGAAAGTTCATCGAAAGAATCCACGATACTAGTTACATAATGAAATACCCTCCAGACACCCTGGTTGAATCCAATTGTTACAAAAAATTAGGTTGGTAAGTGTGAACTAATTCATTATCATATCTGATAAACACCTGAAAAAATATGTTTCTTGTTCGTTACTCGACTCGTTATTAAAATTGTACTACTTTAGCGAGATACCATCAAAATAGATATTGCTTTTCAGATCTAATGTAAATATTGTCACGAATATAAGCAAATTTATCGAAGCACTTCTGTGTTGAAAATATCGGTAGCAGCTTGATAAAAACGTCGTGCTTTCATTACTCTAGTTGAGCGTTTTATTGGTGTTATCTGACTCTGATAAACTCAACATAAATTATAACGTCTCAGTACTGTATTACAAAACAAAAATCAGTAGTCTATGAACATCAACGTTTCCGTCTTCGCATTCATTTATTGAACATAAATATCAGTGGTGTACAAGGGTCCAAATTCATCTTAATTTTTTTCCGAAAATAATTTTCACTCTCGATAATCCTTGGAAATTTTCATTAGTTGCTCTGAGATGTATTTCATTCATGAGGTTTCATAGAAAGGCGTATCAAACTAGGTCAATACATGATACGAATTTGAGTGAAATACTTCATATGTGTACTCATCGATAGGTCGCCATGAAGTTTCCTACCAATATGAATGTAGTTACAATCTCAACAATGACTTCGATCATTCACTTGAAACTGAATTGGTACTAACGTTACTGCAGTTTCGGCCTATAATAACATCTTTAAATGAATACAATAAATTGAAAATAATTGATAATATTAGCCCTCATATATCTAAACACACTGCTCATATATCTAAACACACTGATTTTTCAGGTCTTCCATATTTTAATTCTGCTAAGTGTTTCTTATATCTTATTTTAACAGATAATTTTGTCTGTCCATAATATTTTGCATCACATTTCGTAAATTCCAGACTTTTCTGAATTCTCGACTTTGCCTTTTGGACTTCCTAGAAGGCTCTATAGTGTATGACTCATTTCAAAAACCACCTTCATACCTAGTTCCTTGAAAATCTTCCCAAATCTTTTTCTTTTTTATTATGTCATATACAATACCCCTCGAAAAACCGGTTGGTGGTTGCTATTATCTGTATTGTGCGTTTTTTCTGCGAACCTCTCATGTGTCAGACGAAAAGTCAAAAGACGATGCACTAGAAAATTCAACCCAGCACGATTGTGATGTCTACAGTGATGTGAACTGTTAGGAATATACCCGTATGTGCTTGTTTCCTTTCTAAATTAATCGTATTCTAACCATCCATATTGGTTCTCCATTACCAAAACGTCAAGAAATGAAAGTTGTCCTTCATTTTCTAACTCATGCGTGATTTTTATTGATGGAAATATATTATTTATAAAGGAAACAAAGTCCTTAATATTCGATGTTGACTTTCCTTTCGTTTCCATTTCGAATCTGTTCATGAACAGGTTTGCCAGAAGGGGGACAAGGGTTAACCCATAGTCGTTTCATCTTGTTGTTCATGAAAGCAATATTCTATCTGGAAACGGTTGTGTTTCATACACAAATTAGTGAAAGAAACGAATTTATCAGTTTCGTTATTATTGAAATTGTTTGTCTCTAGTAATTCTCTGAGGTATTGTAAGGTATGTGGAATTGGGATGCTAGGAAATAAGGAACTAATATCAAAGAAACCAAAATCTCACCTTCTTGCAGAACGATGTTTTTTGTGTGTTGTATGAACTCTAAAGAGTTTTTTATAGTAAACCTGGTTCCGTAATAGACAAGCCTTCAAATTCTTTAGTGAGCCAGCCACTTTGCTATTTGGTAGGTAGGAGATTCAATAGCTTACATAGATTGATAGATAGATTTGCCTGTTGCATAAGGACACATTGTAAAATTAATTTTAGAAGTAGATGAGGCAATTTGTGAAATTAATTTTATATAGCATACGATATTCCAATTATTAGATGTACTTGACAATTACATAAGGACACATTGTAAAATTAATTCAAGACACTCAAGATGCAGGCAACTAGAACAGGTATATGTGGTATAAATAAGAATAGCTTTGTAAGTATAATTGGTTTGATCTTCCTCTTGAAGATGATCACTTGGTGATCGAAACACGTGTCGAAGTGTTGAAATACACCAAAGGTTCCAAATAGTACATCACAAGTACACTATAGGTAATAATAGAGGTATTGCACTCAATTGAGTACCTGAATTTTGTTTACCTGTGACAATGTGAGTATGCTAATTCAAAAACCGGCGAGTAAACAAACTCTTTTGATCATTCAGTCGGTAACACCTGCAGTGCTTATGCCACGGATTCGAAATAATTGAGTTTCCAACCCTTGCTTGCGTAGTGCAAAATTTCCGTATTGTTTAGATTCGGGAACTTGTAATTGAATTCCAAAGGATGATTTGAAAACGTCGAATCATTTTTACATAGTGTGAGGGACCGTTTATGTTCAGCATACCGTTTGGAGAAATATCGGCCATCGGTCCCACATGAACACTATTACACTCCGGAAACTTGAGCTTATAAACTCCAGATTTCTCCATCTTGTCTGCTCTATTCTTTGTGTTTGTTCTTTTACCAAAATATGTTGGAGTAACAAATTTCTTGATCCCTGATTAATTCCATTTCATCAGTATTGCCTTAATCCTATCAGAAATGAATGTATATACAAATTGAAAATAATCAGAAGTCTCTTCGTCTTAATGCTCTATATTCAATATTAAGCCGTCCCTGCTCACCAGAATATTCATAGAATAATATGTGAGTGCAGGAAAAAGGTTGTTTGTAGTTTTCGAAATCTATTTTCTGAGAATTTATGCAGACCACGTTGAATATGGCAGTATTTTTTCATCTCATTGTTGACTGGAAGTTCATGGTTTTACTGATGAGCCTGATATCACAACAAATTTTAATCAAATTCCATTAGGACTACCATCACTAGCTTATGAAAATAGGTATACACTAGGAATTGGAAGATATTAATGAACTGAAGAGAATGGAGAAGAACATGCTTTTACATTATTGTTCTTATTAAAAAAAGACAGATCAATAATGAAGGTAAAGTAAAATTTTTTTTTGTATTGAAAAAAGGTTTATTGTATAAGACATAAAATGAGACAAAGGCAATGAATAACATTATCACAAATAGATAAAATTACAAAAAAATATGGACTTTATTAGCATAGTCAACAGATTTCACTTCAACAAAAATTTGAATGAATATTATTCATGAGGAAGACTGTCATCCAATTTCAAAAACTGCTTAGCCTTAGCACTAAATAGTTGCTTTGGTTTGTTTTGTTTTCGCCTCATGTTGCTTAGATATGGATCCGAAGTAAGCAAAAGTCGAATTGTCCAATCGGTAACAAGGCATGAGCTGTAACTCTTGATGGGTGGATCACTATTTTGTCTGCTGTACTCTTGGCAAACTACATTTCAAAGCCAGACGACATTACCTCTAATATTTCTATTAATTTTATGTCGATGCTCGTTATTGAAGCTGCCCCTTTGCGTTCTGGAAAAATCTTTTCGAAGTGTTACCGTCATTAGTGTTGCCATACCCAACTTTGGGAATATCCAAGAGTAATCTCAATTTGTCTTTAAAATCTGTTTGAATTTATTTCTTTCCATTTTTGCCGGTTACGCAAATCTTGTAGACCATGTAGTAAAATCTCACCATTAAGCCATTCGTTGTCTCTTTTTATGAAAAGATTTTCTGTAGTATTACAAGCAAGGCATTCACGTTTATATACCACTTTGAAAGTCTCAACGACTTTTTGAAGTTCATCACATTTTTCCGGGGGGTACTTGTTAATTTCAACCAATTTTTTATCCAAATCCTGGAGCTATCTTTCAAGCAGTCGCTGTGGACTTGCTCTAACAAGCTCGAGTAGTTTCTTCTTATCATAGATACAATACAACAGAAGGTCCCCAACATGTAACAATTGATAAACTATCACTTAAAACTATAATTTTGCGTAAATTACAACAGAAAAATTTCATGAAATGTCAATACTTGTGAATGATTTTGCTTCATAAACTAATTCTAGAAACTTTGAAGTGTCATGAAACGTGAGTATTATTTTGTTGCACATGTTTAAAATATCCACGATTGCTGAAGAATGACGAAAAATACAAGTTTTTTGTTATACAAATGATTTTACACTCTATATTCGGAAATAAAGCCTATTAAATAAAACTTATGTATTTCAAAATGTATTACATACCGTGACCAACAACATCCATAGCAATTTTTTTCACTAATATAACACAAATTATAAATTAATAAATAAGCAAACACATGATATTTAAGGGGTTATTTAAAACGAACACATGATCAGTGAACAAACGCTAGGTTTAAACTGCTCTCATGTCACAAATAATGGACATACACAGGTAACAATGGTCACAAAAGATGATCCATTTATCTACTTATCTTAATGTCCATTAGTACCTGTGACAAT
This sequence comes from Leptinotarsa texana, assembly GCA_015342105.1. Classification (NCBI taxonomy): domain Eukaryota; kingdom Metazoa; phylum Arthropoda; class Insecta; order Coleoptera; family Chrysomelidae; genus Leptinotarsa; species Leptinotarsa texana. Next base: position 5,667 of record WOGN01006232.1, read on the forward strand.
TGAAAATGACAAATTTCATTTTTGGCCAGATATTATCGCTATGTTCATTGTCAAGGTGTTTATTGATAGACATATACAGTGTGGACGTAAATAGTTCCACTCCCTCCTAACCATTGAACGGGACAGGGTATTGAAGTCGGGCAAAATTAACATCAAGAAGCTTGTCGGATCATTTTTGTGTATGGTTCTCCAGCTTCCTAAAAGAACGTTTCCTGTAAGTGGCCGTCGATGGATATCTCTTGAATACTTTAACCATCAACGCTGATGTTGCCCAGGGATCTATACTGGCTCCCAACCTCTTTTTATTTCATATCAACGACTCATTGAAAAAAAAACAATAATACAATATATTGCTTGGCTGACGACAGCACACTTATCTCGTCATCTATTTGGATTTCATGACATCGGCTGAGGATGCACATCTTCACCGGCAGCAGAAGGTTGCATATCTTATTCAGGATTTCGAATTTAGGTGACAGTAACCAGCTTTGACAGGACGAAAAATTCTGCTGTCTGCTTTGATAAGTTTGTTGGGAGTTAAAATGGACATCACTATGTTTTGGCACAATCATGTCGCTGGAATTGCAAAGGCTGCTTCTCAAAAACTTAAAACACTGTTCCGAACTAGAAAACTATACACACCACAGCAACGTTTGATGCTTCATAAAGCTCAGATCAAACCTTCTTTGAAGTATTGTTGATATGTTTGGTGCTCCGCCCCTAAGCAAACTCTAAAGCTGCTGGATTCCTTCCAGAAAAGGGCTCAAGTGACTTGACACATTTGGTTCCACTAATAGGGGTACGCGATGGGCTGTGGCTGCTCATCGTTTTGTGGTTCAACTCAGTACCCCTCGAACTTCACTGTTTAACAACTCTCCCATTTGGATAACTGCGTTCATGTGGAATAGACTTCCTGAGAACGTTATTCCAAATGGATTTGACCTCCAACGATTCAAATCCAATGTGAATCGCTACTTTCGCACAGGCACCATTCTTAGAGCATCTTAAGAATTTAACTGTGGTGCTTGCGTTTTGTGTTGGAAAATTTGTATTTTTCATCGTATTCTCCAGAATGATAAATCGAGATTGAGATCATTTGATACATATGACTCAAGCAGCGAATATTTTGGCAAAAGTTACAAATAAAAACAGTCACATAAACAACATCAATGTTATGTTCACTTCTAGAAGTTTCTATAGCATAAAACTAGTATATTGACTATATTGTCAAATCCACTGAAAGAAACGTTCATTTCATGGATTATGTATTACAAACGTGAACGTTATATACAATTTAAAAATTTTAATTCTCCTACTCAGAGACCTTTCTTTCAAATGAATTCTTCCTTTCAGAGGGATGATTCTGAAGACTATAATCAAATTTTACAAGACCGTGATAATTCAGTTATGAACATAAATCAGTGGGTTTGTTTTAACTTGAAGTTTGCTGGCCTATCCGGGAATGTTGTGGATTCTCTGTTTAGCGGAAGCACGTGTCAATATATTTAATGAAAATTTATGACCCATTTTCCATCCTCTGGTTTCAGTTGAACAGTTGATCAACAACCTGACGGACAGTTGTATGTATTTTCAGTTACCATTCCAAGAATTTATTTGGTGTAAGCTTGTTACGGTGCATTCATTACTGTTAATATTTGAACTGCAATTATTTGCATATATTCAGGAATTGTAAAATATGTGCGAGTGAAAGTGACTAATTTTCTAGTTATTGCTGTGAAATGTTAATTTTTGGAGTATTTCGTGATGAAAATACTCGTATTATCATCAAAAAGTGAATAATAACTTCGTTCCATTTGGTCAACGCAATTCTCAATAAACTTTTAATATTTTTCCCAGGATGGTACGATAGTTTCCCAATTTTCTCTTTTTGTATATTTTCTGCAAAAATCACTTGATATGACTTATTTATTAATCCTGTTTTTCATTGATTAACTTTTGTACATATATTATAGCTACTTTTGTAGGGTCATATAATGATACTAATAATCTACATACACAGAATTAGTATCATCAATTCAAAGCCTCGTTCCACATAATAAAACAATATTACGTGCTTGCTGGTTAGATTTTCATAATAATCATTAACACTATGTGACCTCCCCTGTAAGTCAGAAACGGACATCGAAAGTTTCAAATAACACGCGGGGGACTAATTCTAATATGAAAATCATATCCGAAACTTAACCCCCCTCCCCTATTCTGTTCAATGACATGGGGGGTCGAGTGATACATCATTCGAAAGGTCTTTTATCCATCGATCACCTCTGTAATTTTTTTCAAAATCAATTAATTCGTTATTGAGACATTGAATGTTGAACGTTTTATTTAAGAAATAACAGAAAATTCGCTGTCGTTAATTTTAATGAGGAAATCAACAATAATACAGTCTACTCTCGAAAGCGTTCCTTACATTATTGAAGATGTCCGGAGTCAGCAATCGGCATTTCCGAACAATTCTCTGTCGCAGGTCTTCTAGATTTGTAGGCTTAGTAGAGAACACTTTCGATTTCAGATTCAACAAAAAACTACCAGTCCAGAAAAACTAACAGTGTCGTCCATTTCAAAACGTTTAGAATAAATTCTAAAAATCTAGAAGATCTTCGACAGAGATTTCTGACTCCGGACATCTTCAATAATGTAGGGAACGCTTGCGAAAGTAGACTGTATTATTGTATGGAACTAGATGGGGGCCATTTCGAACACTTTATCCATTAGTTGTGTTGCCATTGATATTACTTTTGTTGATTCCCTCGATAAAATGAGCGACAGCGAATTTTCTGTTTCTTTTAAATAAAACGTTCAACATTTAATTTCTGAATAACGAATGAACCAATTTCCATAAAAATTACAGAAGTAATAGAGGGACAAAAGACCTTTCAAATTATGTATCACTAGACCCCGCATGCCATTGAAAACTAAAGAGGGGTAGTTGCTGACCGCAGGGGGTGAAGTATCGAGTATGATTTCCATATCAGAATTAGCCTCTTAGAAATAAAAATTGACGTGTTCTTTGAAATTTTCGATTACACGCACGTTTTTGACTTACAGAATGGGTCAAGTTTTCGTTGGAACGCCCTGTAGATAGACGATAAAATTATTGAAACCTCGAAAGATAATAGGCATAAATAATTACACTAAGACGAATCAAATGATAGTTTAAATTGAATTGGTTTTATTACAAGGAGTTATTAGCTTTTAGGAAAAAAACCTTATTGACTTTCACTTTGCCATATTCATACCAAACAAAATAAATGAAAATTTCAGAGGAAGGTAGTAGTTATAGTCGAAGTAACCGATATAGTAATCTTAAAGGTGTCGGCAAAGTCAAAGGCCAATACAAAGGAATTATGCCGCAACGAATTAGTCCACGTGGACTGAAGAATTGGCGGTTAGTATTGGATAATTTTTACTGAGTTTTATGATTGGCTGAAAAGTCATCTAATTAAATTTGAAGTCATGTTATGGTGACCAACAGAATATAGCGATGAGTACCGCTTTGTGTGTGTTATTAAACGGGAACTGCTGGAAGGTAGGGGGTACTATATCTTTTACTTGGACTATACATGAATGTAATTGTTACAAAAATACTTTTTTTCGTGTAATTCAATGTTCTTGTGGTTATTTCAAAGATCTGTCCGTTTTTATTAGCCTTTAGACTGTTATATATCAGTGAATACATATTCAATATAATCGAAATAAGCACCATTTGAATCGGTGAACTTTTATCAACGTAAGACAAGTCTATTAATTCAGTCAACATAAAGATTGAGTGCTCGGGATTAGATGATATCGATGAAGGCCGTTTTCGCCTGGTTCTGATTGGCGAAGGTTCCAGCGGAGTTAACGAAGTCTTGAAAAGATGGTAGTCAATTGGCGAGAGGTTTGAGGAGTATGGTGGGGGAGGCAGAGCTTTGAACATTCGATTTATCGATGGTGATTTGTGAAACATGCGGGCGGGCGTTTTCGAGGAGCAGGATCGGACCTCTTCTGTTGACCAGTGTCGGCTGCTGCTATTTTTACACAATAGGGTTCTTCTGTGATGGTTTGGCCCGGTTGCAGAAAATTATAGTGAATCACACCAGCCGCTGACCATCATACAGTAGACATGATATTTTTAAGAGCACTTTCTCCTTTGGAAAATGCCTGGGTGGTAGAGGATCCATTCTTTATCACACGTGACGATCCGATCCACAAAAGGATCGTTTAGGTGGGGCAAAAGAAAAGAAGAGTAGACCTCGAAACGTAGCAATTTTCGTCGATCATTCGAATCGTGGGACACATCTACTTTTCGAGCTTCTTGATATTTCCAATACTTTCCAAACTGGGCTATCGCCCAGTTCTTTCGCCATCCCACGCACCGTTTGCGAAGGGTTTGTCTCCATCAGGGTCCTCAAATCTTCGTCCTGGATTAATGTAGGTCGACCACTTCGGAGTTCATCTTCGAGGCTGAATCCGGAGCGGAATTTCGCAAACTAATGTCGAACAGTGCGTTCATTAACACTATCATTGCCAAATGCCTAGTTAATTTTTCGAGCTATTTCGGCAGCACTTTGGTTTAATTTGAATTCGTAGAAGAAAATTGGCCGAAAATCGCTTAACTACATCATATAGTAATAAGCTGAGAAGAAGCAGAAAATTTAGATTCAGAAGAAAATTAACAGCATCAATGAATAGAATTCAAAATTCTCTATCGATCACTATATACCACTGACATAGTAGAATAGATATATATTGAAATATGGAGCTATAAAAACACACATTAAAATGGACAAAACTTTCGAAACAACGTAATAACTGTTTCTTCCAGTCTGTATCTGCTAGTAACTTCAATAAATGCTCTTCACATCTTTGTAAGATTTTAGTTCGATCTCAATTGCTTTCTTCCTTCCTTTGAAAGTGAAATCCAGAAAGGTTTTTTCCCAAACGGAGAGTTTCGCGAACAAGATTCGAATGTTGTCGGAAAATCGAGTGTAGTTTTATTTGAAAAATGTAAAATACAACATTGAATGAAATGTGATTTTCTTAAATGCTGATTGAGAAGGAAATAATAATAGGCATATTTTCAAGTTCCATTATGTATATATGTATTCTCTTTACATAATTTCCTGAAGTCTGATAAGAAATCAACGGTTCGTAGGTCATGAATCTGCTCATGCATAACAAAAATATGTTAAAATTCTATGACGCTCGTAGGCATGTTGTTTACGAAATAGATCTTTCAAAATCGATAACCAGTAACTTTTCCGAATTTTGCAATATAAAAGGTAAGTTCTATGTAGTGAAAACATGGAAAATTGTCTGCAGATGGTTTTTAAATTTAATTGTGTATGTTGAAAAGAAGTTAAATCAGGAAACGTTTTTCTCAAACCTGTGTATCATAAACAAATCGTAAGTGTCAAAATTCAACGTGTTTATGAAATAGAATCAAAGTTTCCAGTCTCAGAGAGTAATAATAATAATAGACATGTGAATTATGAAATATCATGCGTGATATAAACTGTAACGGTTAATGAATTAATCTAGAACCTTGAACTGTTATAAAATATGGTTAGGATCAGAAATGAAAATATCAATGAAATATATCGAAAAATACCTTGGCTGAGACACAATATCCATCGTCGAAACAAATATTCGTATTTTCACTTAGGTCAGGCATTTGACACGCGTAAAAAAACGTGAGTTTATTACAATACAAAGCCAAATCTTCGCGTAGCGCTTAAGCTCTTTCCCAGCGCACAAATTTCTAAAAATAAACTGTTAAAATTCAAGTTAAAAACAAAACTATGTCCAAGGTTCAAGAATTACGAGGGGTATGAGAAAATTATATTTTAGGAAACAAATGTATTTTCGAGCAACTAAACCTATGCTTCAGATAATTACAGTGCATTTCTTTAATGTCCCCCCTTTTATTTCTTGAACGGGTCAACTCAAAAAATTGAAATTTAGGATTATGAAATTAATACATGAACACGTTATTTTGAAGTGAAATTGACAGATGAAACTTTCAAGATGGCGACTGGGGGCCATCTGGGGAAAAAATTAAATGGAAAGCGTTGTCTTTTGATACATTTTTTTGAAGCTCCTGAAATGCTTCAGAACCCTAGAATATAATGTCAATATCTTCAACTACTACAAAATGGCGGAATTTTTAATAATTGCCTGAATAATAATAATAATAGTATAATTTTATTCACAGAAGATAAATACAAATACAGATACAAATAAGTTACAACACAGAATGGATGAATAAAGTGATTTTAGGATAAGTGCAAAGCATTTGTTTCCCATAAAAATTGACATATATGGTATGAATGGTATTATGTACATGAATGGTATTATGTACAAAAAAAACATGCATGTAACATTTAGAGAAAATACAAATTACAAAATATTATAAAAATTTATGAAATGTGAAAATTGTAACAATTTAAGAATGTGTGTGTATATAAATAAATAAGTCAAGTATCATAAAGAATACACAATGCTATAATAATAACAACTTTGTTCACTTAACAGATGGCTGTACAGAATACAAAATATAAATACATTTTAAAATAATTATTAAATGAATAAGAAAGTAAAAAAAACGATAAGTACCCAAGTACTTGCTTCGTTATAGCAATAAAACATACATGAAATTAATTTTAAATCGATCTATAAGAATTATAATAAATTTTCACTGAAGTTATATAATAAAATAAAATAACAGGTAGTTATATAAACATTATGATAAAATCTAAATATTGTTAGGATATTTACTCGGGGTTCGTTTTTAAAACAACAACACTAATGATACTTAAACAACTTTTATTGACTTACTATACAACTAGGTACTGCACTGATTACAATTCACTTAGAATACTCGCTTGCTAATCTTACTACTCTCTGACTAATAATG
>WOGN01006233.1:0-12584 GCA_015342105.1 Leptinotarsa texana
TCAGTTCCGGAATGGAGTTTTTGGAAACATTTTCTGTGGTGTGGGCAGAATTGATGATTTGATTTTGCAACTTGTTAATTGTTTTCTTCATCTTGCTGATTTCTGCCTCGAATCCGCCTTTGATTTCATTGCCTAACATTTTTCTCCATTTTCTTCATTTCTGCTCCAATTTCATCTTTGATCTTCCCTTTGATTTTCTCTCTGATTTTGTCTATCTCTGTCTCGATATTTCCTATCCGTTTTTCGAATAGGCTTGTCCCACTACAAAGATCTTTTTCAAGCCTTCTAGAAATTCTTCCTTCAGCTATTCGAATTCTCTAGAAATTTATCTTCCAAATACTTCGAATTTCGTTGAAGTTCATCTTTCAGCGATTTGGTGTTGTCCTCGAGTTTGCTCATTATTGAACTCAAATCACCGTCAGAAACTTTGAATAAATATGTTTCAGGATCTTCTCCCGACTCAATCAAGTTATCCCATAGTCTCTTCTGGAGTACTGGTTTCTTTTCGAAAGAATCTAGTTCTCTTTCCTCCAATTCTTGTTTCAATTCGGCGTCTTTCAAGTCCACTAGGCGCACTTTCCTTGAACACATCTTATCTTTTACTGTCTATTTTACTCAAAACTGAATATGTCCACTTACTTAATGGAGTCCGAAATACTATCAGTTTATGTTTCCGTAGTCCGGTACTGTCCACTTCGCGAAATACAATGAATCACCACCAGTCTATCTGCGCGAAAGTTTTATAGTCAATTTCACCGCAATAGAAAAATTGTCCACCAATAGCTCACAAATTTATTTTAAAAATCCACTTCTGATCACCAATTGTAACGAATTAAAAAATTAACTGTCTTAAACAAATTCATTTTCAACAATATTTCACTTTCACAACTAATTTATATACAACACTTAGCAACTAACGTTTAATTTATCTTTACTGTTTGTTAACCGCTCGATTCGCTTTCTTGGTACAGACCCCCTCTATGGACAGAAAGCAGAGCTTATATCGCTAACGAGCTTTCTAGATTTATCTAGAGGTTTCTGCACTCGCTTAGTATTTTCCCTGCTAGTCAGACCGCTTCCTTAGCGGTGATGCCATGCGTTTGGTGTCTGAGATAACGGTAAGGGCCGGCTTTAGATTCACCACAATAACTATTTGCGAATAATAAAAACTCAAAGTCCACAATTTGAATTGTGGAGACAATTTCGTCTTTTTATTCTTCATAAATCTACTGCACTCCACTTTGAGATATAATGGACTGTTACCAGAGGTTATTTATTATAACTATTTTTGTTTAAATAGAATAAAAAAGCAGACAATAATTGTTTTTATTTTATGTATCAATCATCGCTAACAATAAAAACGAAAACAGTAATGATTAGATCAACTTACCCGTAACGTTCAGAAAGAACATCAGTGTTTGGTTATGGTACTCATTACTTGCAACTAATCTGTAAGATCCGAAGTCACTTAAATTAATATTTCTGATTGTGAACTCAGTCGAATTCTTGGCTTCATTCACTAAGAACGTATATTTTTTCCTGCTATTATTTCGGTATCTGGCATCTGGTAAAACATCCATCTCGTTATTGGTGATCCTAAAAGACAGTGAAAACTAAAGTGGAAACTGTTAAATTGAGAAAATCATAGTTATCTCAAACATCTCAAATACTCATGATGTTAATATACAGTGTATGAAAACCAAATGAAATAAATTTCGGTTAACGTACATATTGAAAAATATCCTGAAACACCCCTACCTTCAACCCTCTTAGAATGACAGATGCAACCCCCAATTTTTGAAATGGGAAGTTTAGGTTTGCAATATATCGTTTAAAAAGTATCTTCATTCTGTATTCAGAAATGTTATCGCTTCCAAGTTTATTGCAACAATTGAGATAAACTGAATTAAAATCATGTGGTTACCAAAATTAGATAAAATACACTCAAAAAGTAAAATGTAATGCAAAACGTAATGAAATGTGTACCGTTATTCAAAAGCATTATTCAAAAGCGTTATTTGTTCTTTCAAGTCATTCAAATCTGAGGCTTCAGTTTTGTACACATTGCCCATTACATATCCTCATTGAAAGAAATCGAATAATGAAAAATTAGGTGATCGCGCTGGCCATTCAATCGATCCTCGCCTCTCTATCCACCAAATGGGAAATGTTGTATCGAGGTATTGCCGGATAGTACAGTGGTGGTGCTCCATCCTGCTGAAACCATATCGTATTCACTGAAACTTGAGGATTTCCTGGATCAGGATATAAATTTGCTAAACTCAGAATGACATCAATATGAAGTGGTGTCAAATAATTACCGCCATTCACATTGTTCTCAATGAAAAAGGAACCGAATGGTTGGGCAGGGATGTCCTACCTTCCCTGCCCAAACATTAACCTTTAGAGTGTATTGCGTTTATTCTTCTCTCATCCAATAAGGATTCTCCGTTGACCAGTAACAGCAATTTTGCCGATTAGCATGAACGTTAAGAGGCAAAGTACACTCATCAGAAAACATAATTGGATGTCCATCAGTTGTTCACAAAACTAAGTTCTATTAAAATCTTCTTCCATGAGCTCCTGAGTAAGTATCATTTTATAAGGATGCATTTTATTTTCTTTTAATATGTTTACTATTGATGTATGGTTAGCATGGAATGTAGTGGATGCCTGTCAGCTCGAGTTTTCCCCAACTCAAGCATCACATCTCAAGTACCTCATTGCATTGACATCTGCTTTTTTTATCTGCTCCACATAAACAAGCTCGCGGAACTGCTTCTGTATTTTGCTTTTTGCTTTTTGAGATGTGGGCGGTAAATTAGGAAATTTCTCATTAAATTAGCGATTTTTTTCTGTTGTGTTCGGGTTTTATCTCCGTAACCAATCATTTGTAAAACTGTTATTTTATGCATATTCTTCAATCTTGTCAGACTTGAAGTTAAAGAACTTTGAACTTGAATTAAAATACTGACAACTGACATTGTAACATACAAAACAAGTTGACAAGGCGTTTAAAACTAACGTTGCCACGGAAATTATTTATAGTTTTTAAAGGATAACATCTGAAAATGACCTAAAAATGACATTGTTATGGTTTTAACCTACTGTATTATTATTAATATCTCAATATGAAATGAGTTTTGAGTATACTGCAATAAGTTTTGAATGTATTTTATGTAATTATTTCGGTAACAACATTATTTTAATTTATTTTATCCTAATTGTTGCAATAAAATTGGAAAGCGATAATATTTTTAAAAAGAGAATGAAGAGGTCTTTCAAACGATATATCACAAGCCTATACTCTCCATTAAAAGAATTTGGGGTTGTACCTGTCATTCGACGGGGGTTGAAGGTAGGCGTAGCATTTCTCCGTTGAAATATGTCAAATTATGATTTGAATTTGACGTATTTTAAAATTTTGTTAAAATATGTACCGTAACCAAAATAATGTATATAATCCATTTGGTTTTTACACAATGTATGTGAATTATAAAAAATATATAATTATATGATAAACACAGTGGGCCATCCAATGCGATCCACGCATGAGGCTCGACAGCAATAGAAAGAACTTTTCGACAAAATCGGAAAACATGACTAGTTTTTTCATGAGAAGTACATATTTTGACCTTGAAACTGATCTGAAACCTTCAATTCCCTAACCAGATATGTCATCCTTTGAACATTTAAAAAAAGTAATGTATACCTACGAGTATTTAACCCTATCTCATTGAAAAAGCTTCAAAATGCTAACAATGTATTTTTTTTTAAATCCAAAGTATAATTGGTTCTACTTATCAAATGATAGTCTAGTTCACCACAGCCATTTCACCTTCATCAGAAATTATATTTGAGGGTTGAGGACATTGCCGTTCTTCTAGTTCTTTCGTCGTGAAAAAAACCTGTGCTTGTTATATAAAGTTTCAATCTCTAGTGAAATACGTAATAATTCCACCATCGCTTCAAAAATACAATATTCCTGCGAATTTTTGAATACGATCAATATGTTTATTATACCAATCTATGTGAATAAGGTTTTCAAGAATAAAATTCAAAATCTGCGAAAGTGTTGTCTCTTCCCACCCCATAGCATCACATTATAGTGGCACCTACGGCCTGATGACTTGCAGAACTAGCGAAATGTTACGCCCATGCTCAATCCCTAAAGAGATGGAATGAAATCAAAGGATGCAATCTTGCCAGGATCACCTTGGGCGACCCTGGGAAGCTGGCGCCGAAGAAATTACTGGCGATAACCAGGAAAAATCACACGCTTAACAGTAGGATTTCTGACTGGCCACGGTCAACTAAGAAAACACCTCCGTAACAAGTGGACACACCTTCATGCAGAATGTGTCAACAGAAAGATGAGACTGTCAGGCATGTCCTATGTGAGTGCCCGGAGTTATCGTCAATAAGAGAGTGTGTGTTCGGCGAGTCTTCGCCTCCACCTGCCGATATAAAGGAGATGTCTCCCATTGACCTGTCCACCTTCCTGTAAAGAACAGGATGGAAGATGACCTAGAAGGACAACTCCTCGGGAGGATGTACAATGGGTCACATGTGGCCTAAGTGCTGTAGGCTCACACTCACCCTCCTTATTTTACATATACAGATGAAGCGTCACATTATGATGAGCTTCAAATTGAGGAAAAATGAGGATTGAAAAATGTATGGTTATGCTGATATCGAAATTGATAGATTTCAAAACAACGACATTCCTCCTGCAACTTATAGTGGGGAGATCAGACATGCATGCAGGAGAACTACGAAATAAGCGTACTGAATTACATACCATAGGACAAAAAAATTCAAAAGATATTTTGTGTGGCGTGCATTCACATACTAAATGAAGTCACTATATTTTTCGAAGTCTCTTCGAGTATTAACTTATTTTCAAACGAATATAAAAAGAAAATATTGAATTATTTTCAACATCATAATAGACATAATGCAATAGTGCTTTTTTTATTTCAGTTCTTTGACCAGCAAGGAATTCGTAGTTCAGTCTAGCACACCTGATGAGACCCCTAATGGATTAAAACAATACTGTCTGATATTGAATATTCCTGTTCAATTATCCATCATTTTGAAATATACTCATTTCAACGTAACATCTCATTAAAATTTTAGTATAACTCAGAAATTGTCTCAGAATCTATCTATGAAAAAATATTTTTTTTGTTGTGGTCTGACAAATGCCAATGCCTTTTCCCAATTTGTACGAGCTGGACATATTCCTTCTCAGAATGTTCCTATTGAAGTGGTCGATATAGATTCCAAACATCCTATATTGAATAATTATTACTTTGTCAGGGAATTTCTATTTTCCAAGGATTTTTAAAATGAATCATGATTCCGTAAAATCCTATCAATATGTTGAAAATGGCATGGAAATTTAATTCCACTCTACAGTCATATAAAAATGTACAATAGCAGATAAAGGCCTTCATGCTCCATAAACAATTCAATTTCAACCAGCACGTGTAGATTTATAGAAAAATTCGAAGATATTTGTCTTCAAATTTTCAAGGGATATTTGAGATATTATAAGGGATATATCATCGAGCTCCAAATATGAACATTAGTGAAGTCAGGCTAATTCTTAGAGAAATGAGTACAGTAATGCATATGTAATTCAGCCACTACTGATGATACATATGGCGGGTCGAAACATGACTATCTGGTGTTCAATCAGAAGTGTGTTGTGTTTGAGCTCTAGTTGACAACTATCAGTGGACACTCATTAGAACTGTGTAAAATTCCGGTATATTTTATTTTTTGCGAATATCCCAAAAATGGCATGATCTTAAAAAAAAGTTTTTTTTGAAAGGTAAATTTTGTTGAAAGAAAAGGGCAGTTTTGGGTTTTAGCTGTTTGCTTCTCATCTTTATCTAAAAAATGTGGAAAATTTCTAAAAATATGGCGCCTCCATTGTAAGGTTTGTCTACTTACTAGTCTTATTAACCTGATTGTTTTTTGTATTAATTTTTTTGAAACTTTTTTTTCTGTCAACTAGCTGTCATGAAAAATGATAATGACTTTCGTACTGATATACCAGTACCAGTGAAATATCTGGATTCCAAAACCTATATTTAAGAATTTGTGGGCACTATCTCAAGAACACTTGTCGAAATATGAATACGAAATCAATCAATGTATCTTAATACTTTACCATTTGTATGTTGGAGTAGGATGTCCCCATACATTTACCGTGCAGACAATGGAGTCTTTTCCAGCATATGTTTGTTGATATTCAGAGCAATTCAGTCTTTCCAAAGAAATTTCGCTCTCTCCATGATCTGTAAATGTAAGATGAAGTTGGTAGTTTGCTTGACTTTCTTGGGAGAATTGTCACTCCTAGCGTGTAACGAATCTATTGAAAACACGTTTCTCAAATGAGAACAAGACTACGGTCTCACGGCGCACGTGTCGTAATCAAAGCGTCATCAGAAATGAAAAATTGTTTCAGATATCTTGATTAGCGAAACGTTCGTCGAGGTAGAATGTTGTGGTATTGGCGTAAAAAGGGATGTTTTCAATAGGCTCATGCATGTGTTTATATTTGAAAGCTATTAAGTGGACGAACATATTCCTGATGAAGTAAGTGATTGCTTACTTACAATTTACTCATTGGAGAAAATGAACTTCGCTCTTTATTTTCCAATTTTCGTTAAAAACATTTTTATTATAGATGTACTGTATGTGAAAATAATAAAGACGTATTTTTTTACCGAAGTATGCGCTGGTCAGGCCCTATCCCCCGAAGCCCTGATATATTCAGGAGGGCGCACCAGCATTATCAACCAACGACCAGTTTCCAAACTGTGAGATAGGTGATCATTGGGTCCGAGAATGATGTGCCCTGAGTAACTGCAGTAAGCCAAGAATGACCGCTTTCTGCATCTGTCCGGCTAAGATTTCTGCCTTATTGCGGCAAGCCGGTATGATTTTGAGATTCAAGAGTAGAGAGGACATCATTCCACCAAGGATTCCAATAATCATAACAACCATCTTGGCAGAGTGATCTGGATGGAGTCTGGTGAGTTCGAAGAGAAAATATCGGTATTTTACTCGTTTTTTCTTCTCTTCTCTGACGATATTGGTCTCGTCAGGAGATGAAAACTATACGACAAATATCGTTTTGCTCTGGTGGTTGAGAAGGACTACATCAGGCTTATTAGCTTCTATGAACCTCAGAATGGGGAACGAATAGTTCTAATAAATTCGGCACTTTTCGTTCTCTACAACGAATTCAATATTCCCCGGAGTGTAGAGCAACACCGATGTCTTGTCAATACCCTAAACGTGCCGTATTGTTATTTTTTTTCACCATAGTGTGCGCTGGTCAGGCCCTATCCTCCGAAGCCCCGATACATTCGGGAGGCGGCGCCAGCATTATCAACCAATGACCACTCCCCACACCACGGGGTAAGTGGTCAATGGGTCCGAGAATCATGTGCCCTGAGCAAGCGTAGTGAGCCAAGAGATTTTTGCCTTAGTGTGGCAAGCCGGTATGATTTTGAAATTTGAGAGTAGAGAGGACATCATTCCACCAAGGACTCCAATAATCAAAACAATCATCTTGACAGTGTGATCTGAATAGAGTCTGCGGGGTTCGATGAGAAAATCTCGATATTTTATCCATTTTTTCTCCTCTTTCCTGACGATATTTGTCTTGCCAGGAGCTAAAATCTCCATGACAAATATAGTTTTGCTCTGGGTTCGAGAAGGACTATATCAGGCTTATTAGCTTGTATGAACCTGAGGGTGGCGAACGAATAGTTCCAATAAATTCGGCACAACGATCTTCACAACGGATTCAATATCCCCCGGAGCGTAAGGCAACACCGGTGTCTCGTATGACTTCCGTAGATGGTAATATAGCACTCTTAGGGCCGCGTTATGTCGCGCATATGCTGGACATGCTGATAGCAAGTGCATTAGGGTTTTGAACGCCACGTGTCAGGCCCTGCACCTCGTGTCAGTAACCTCTATACCCATCACGCGACTGCGGTAGACTAAGATGTTGAAGACACGATCCTGGCAAGTCATGATGAACCCCTCAGTTTCCGACTTCAGCCCACTCGACCTGAGAAAAGCGAACGTCAGGTACTTTGATAAGCCAAGGCCTCCAATGTTATTAGAGAAGACTTCAGCATTGGCTTATCCTTGTGTTTCCGTAGAAGTAAGGTGATCTCTGCGGCTTTCATCTGAGCTTTTTGCTGAACGCGTTCCAACTTGGTGACAGAGTTGTGGTCACTTCGTTCAGTGTCGAAAACTATAACGAGTTCATCTGCTGCTCGGGAAGGTGCCCTGAAGAGAAATGCCCTAATTCCTGCTCTCTCATCGTCACTGACGGGGATCCGAAATCCTGACGACTTTACAGGCTGTATCCAGGCTGTATCAAAAGTCCACGGCCTCCCTGTTGTCGGGGAAAGTACAACGGTGGAACGAACAATTTGAGATGCAAACTCCTATAGGGACTTTACATCGAGTTGATACAGCTCCTCACGAGTCCATTTCACTACTCCAAACAAGTAGAGTAAGATTGAAACGGCAAGCATATTTGTTGCAGCAACTGAAACATATTATTATCATTATTATTATGCAATGTAGTTGGAAATATCTTTTATGAATGTAGCAGGTTCGAAAATTAATTACCTGAAACATTAATAACAGATCTGGAAACTATGGATAAAAATGGAAAATAAAAAATTATGAACAATTAAAATTCCGTGTTGGGAATATTCAGATGAGTTTATTGAAACAAAGTTATTTACAAATGGAGAAATGAACAATTGATATGGAAATCAAGATTTAAAGAATACGAATTTGTCAAAAAAAAACTCTGGTGGTGCGTAATGAAAATGAAATAATGAACGGAAGTGGTAAGTGGCATGTGTTTCAAATGAAATTGCTGTACTGTCAACCGGCTGTCATTCCCTCAGAAGTCTAGGACTCCAATTAATTAGAACAATCGCCTCAACACAGTGGTCTGGATAGAGTCTGCTCGAAGAGAATATATTGACGCTCCATCCGTTTTTCCTTTTATTTTCGTACGAAAACTCCACGATGATTATCGTCTTACTCTGGTGGCCAGGCTCATTAGCTCGCATGAACCTAGGGGTAAGGAATGAATAGTGCCAATGAATTCGGGAGTTTTTATTAATCACAATGGATGCAATATCCCCCAGAGCGTAGGGCAACACCGTAAATGGCAATAAAGATTTTTTAGGCCGCGTTATTTTGATGGATTTAGGCTGATGACGGTACATACTGGACATGTTGACAGCAAGTGCATTAGGACATCAAGCACCTCGCGGTAGGCCCTGAACCTTGTATCAGGAACTTCAGGAACGAGGTGTCATCATCTCATTTAGTATTGAAAATTCAAATAAGTTCATCAACCGCAGCAGCCTAATAAGGTCCTTACAGGTCCTCAGGAATCTGCCCTAAGATCGCGGACCTTACAGAGAAGAGGAACCGAATTCCAGATGACATCACATGCTCCATACAGAAACATTCTGTCATGTGGATATTCCAAACCGAGGCCATGGCTTTATTGTTGTCGGGGGAAGTACAACCGTGAAGCGAACGTTTTAAAATGCAAACTTTTTTGGCGATGCATTGTTTCTTTGGTGTTGATACAGCAGTTCGTAACAAGTCCACTTCACTACTCCAAACCGGTAGAGTAACATTGGAACAGTGAGCATATTCGTAGCAACTTTGTTCTTTCCCGACAGTTCCGGTGACCAGATCTGTCGGACCTTGTGGTGATACTTGCTACGAAGAGAGTTATTTACTGCAGTAACCTCTTGCAAGTGATGTTTTTTCCGTGGTGAGTATATTATCATCATCATTTTCCTGGTTATTTTCCAGGCGCTCCCGTACATTCGTACGGGAGCCTGAATATTAATAACCACTCCCTACACTTTGCAGTATTTGATCATTCGGCTTGAGAAACATGTGTCCAAAGCAAGCACACTGAGCCAAAAATGATTGCATCATGTTTTTTTTAAAATTCAGTTCAAACATGAAGCATCCCATACCATAGGAGACATGTGGAAGTTTGTTTTTTTCTTTGCTCGAAATAAAGATAATGATATCACGTCCATGTTGAACCGCTCATCATCAATTCTCTATTATGGAAAAAGAAACTTTCATTATTTTGAGGATTCTTGGGCTCAACTCCATCAAATATATTTCTGATTATGATGTTATTCAGTAACACACAAGTACCCTAGACAATTTTCTATATTGCTAATGTGACACTTTTTTCACTACGTCCGTTCACATTTTTGCTCTTGAGCATAATGATCAAATCATTTTCTCAAGCTAGAGTAAAGTTTGCTGATCTTGTTGGATACTCCATATTCTGATGTGGTACTTCTTCAGATGCTGTATCTGGTGGGAATGTATTCACGTTCTCTTTTATCCAATTTCAAAAGATTTTTGAAAGGGGGATTTTAAGATTCATAACGCATGTGTTTGGTTGTTCTTTTTATATTTCCGTTCTAGTTGAGTGGTATGCTCTTTTTCCATGAAGATTACATTAGTTTATAATGAATTGAATGAGAGACAAAATCTCTTCATTCTAACATTTGTTGCATCTATGCAACAACAAAGGAATTTTTTGTCACCTCAATGGAGAAAAACTGCAAAGAAGAAATAGAGTGCTAAACTGGTGAATCAGACTACAGAACTCTTTCTCTCTCACTCACTCGGAATAACACGGCTTGTAGACGATGTTGAAAGTTATGTAAGTCATTTGATGATTGAATCTTGATATATATGATATTTTCAAATCGACTTACGTGACTGTTAGATGAGTGGTAACATAGACGTTAAAGAGTAACAAAGAAAAGTTCGACGGATCATACAACATTTCCAGTTGTGAACACTTGTCTTGGTCGAATTCAGAAAAAGCAAACATAAATTTTTGAGGACTAGGTTTTATAACCATCAACAAACAGTTAATTCATTCGGAACAGCAAATCAACGTATCAATTAACTTTTGACGAGTCATCTAATTTTCGTTCTCACAAAAAATTTCAGGGTTAGACAGATTATTACAGAATCTCCCGTTTTCGCATTTTTTTGCCTTTTATAATGAGGATGGATTCTGTACCAATTGGCAACCTATACATGCTTATCATATTCCCATCCTTTCTTCGAGCAGACTCGCCACACAACAAAGTTTTTTCTTCAAGCTTCTGCATTTTCTTGAAGTTTGTCTTTCAAACTCTTCGAATTTTCCAGAAGCTTCTCCTCCAGGCACTTCGAATTTTGTTGGAGTTCATCTTTCAGCTATTTGGTGTTCTCCTCGAGTTTGCTCACTATTGAACTCAAATCACCCCCAGAAACTTCGAATAAATATGTTTCGGGATCTTCTCCTGATTCAATCAAGTTATCCCATAGTCTCTTCTGGAGTACTGATCTTTTTCCGGAAGAATCTAGTTCTCTCTCCTCCAATTCTTGCTTCAATTCGTCGACTTTCAAGTCCACTAGGCACACTTTCCTCGAACACATTTTGTCTTTCATTGTGTATTTTCCACAAAACTGACTATGTCCACTTATTTTATTCGAGTCCGAAACACTTATTTATTTTAACAAGTGTATTTTTCGCGAGAAAGGTCAGTCAGTTTATGTTTCCGTCGTCCGGTACTGTCCACTTCGCGAAACACAATAAATCACCAGTCTATCTGCGGGAAAGTGTGAAAGTTTTATAGTCAATTTCACTGTAATACAAAGATTGTCCACAAAGCGCTCACAAATTTATTTTTAAAATCCACTTCCAATCACCAATTGTAACGAATTAAAGAATTAACTGTCTTAAACAAATTTATTTTTAACAATATTTCACTATCATAGTAACTAACGTTTAATTTATCTTCACAGTTAGGTCTTTTCCTTAAACGCACAATTCACTTTCTAAGTACCGACTACTCGCCGACTGGGATTGGCGCCTTTTTATATCGTCAATGAACGGTCCGGATATTTCTAGGGATTTCGGCGCTGGCCTAGATTATTTGCGGAGGCTTATCTAGTACATTCCCGATGAGTCATGCGTTTGCTTGCTCGGTCAGGGACGGCTTCAGATTCATTACACTATACAACAATTGAAGCCAAGTATCTGATAACTTTATCCACTCTGATAGGAAGGTAATCTCCCTTACCTGCCACTGCTTCGGGTCCCCTTTGACCCGGAAGCTAGCAACCTGTAAGGGTCCCTTATAGAGGTATACGGACAGAAGATTTGAGATACCACCTGACCATGATATGATAGGATCGTTAACAGCCTCCGAGGGTGAAACTATCTCCATGACGAGGTAAGATATATTAGCTCATAGGGAGGATCTGGTCTTCAATACTGTACGAGAATGGATTGACAAAGGAGTGGTAGTAAGGACGGAATGGGAAGGGATCTTCAAGCATAGCTAGCAGGAAAAAACGTAATGGCTCCAATGGGACCCCAAGTGCATCTGAGATGATCTACCAACTCGAAAATTGGAAAGCACAGATGAAAGAACCCACGAATTCCAGATAATCCTTCCAAAGATGTGTATCCCGAATAG
>WOGN01006234.1:0-12584 GCA_015342105.1 Leptinotarsa texana
GAGTTGTCAAATTAATTTATATTATATTAGATAATGGAAGTCCGAACTGATGAAATACACCCCCAAACATTGTCAACTACCTTCAAACGTTTGTTTGCAATTTTACGTAGCACGTATCAATAATCTAACAGACTGGTACCAGAATTCTACACATCTACTGCACATCTTGAGGGAGGGGCTTCTCACCGGTCATGACTCAGTCCGGCAGCTGTAGTTATTATCACATTACAATCATAATCTGGAATATTAAAAATTAATAAGGGTAAAATAAGCTCACAGAATATGAAAACTTTGAGGTGACAAGAGAGATAGTTCGGAGTTTTTAAAAATGACAGCTTCAGGTTATTTCGAAGAAATGAATAAACGGTAGCCAAATTATTATGGAAATACCAGACCTGGCAACAAATGGCCAGGTATAGCAACATTACAAGAGAGACGCCTATTCCGGATACTGCGCTCCATTTGGACCATCGGACTCTTCATCGGATTAATCCGATTCGAAACTATGAAACCGTGTAAAGACCGCTCTACCGTCCGACTGTATAATTATCTTTTCGTTTCCTAACCACGAATTTACATTTCAAGACGAACTCCCACTAATCCTCCACCGCACTAACTCATATATTAAACTAAGTTTTAATAGAGCCGTTTCAGCAAAAGCTGCCGATGTATAGAGCTTCAGAACTTCCGCATTACTATGCACATCCTGAAAAACAAAAGCTTTCGAGCGTATTCTGCGAAATTAATATAATAGAAGCTGTAACCGTCAAATTAAGGTTTGCGTATTAATTTCACGAATAAGGAAAACATACAAGCGCCTCGCGAATTATAGTAAGGTTCTACGTTTAACTGAGTTATTTAAAGATGTGTACGAAAATTATGGCCTGATGTATCGAAAGAGAAAATGTGATGTATTTGCAAGGTGTAGCATGGACTTTTGTCAGTAGTCATTTTCTTACTAGGCAATTCAACAGATGTTAAGTGAGTACTAACAAAGGAATCTGTGAAACTGTTTAATGAAGAGGAAGGAAAAGGAAGAATTTAAACTTTTTCAGAAGTCAAGGAGAAAATTTCGAAAAATTGCAATTATTATGTTCACGAACAAAATTTACATTAATTTACAATATGTAAGATTAATAAATATGAAATGTTATTCAAATATATCTAACATCTTTCGATCGAATATATGTTAAACTGGCAACTCATACTAGCTCCAGCCTCCACCAAAAGAGTTAGTTGCCTATGGAGATTGATGCACATAGCTATTGCAATGATGAACAAATTTTTCCAAATAAGCTGTTTACAGTAAATTACAGCAAACTTATCTGCAAGTCAGAAAAAGTACTTTTTTGTACAACTGTCTTCAAAAGAGAACTTTAAATGTAACTTCAAATGAAACGGGTGAATTGTAAATAATACTGTTCGTTGGTAACCAGGTGATTCGGTGTCACCTGACACGGCCACTTCACAGCAAATGTTATAACATGAAAATAATTAACTGATAAGAGATGTGAAAATGGGTTTTTCTAGAAATATTGATTTTATCTATGTTATTATGAAAACAGGACAGTTGTACAAAAAACTTTGTATGATATTTGTATTAAAAGTAAGTTTTATTTTGTTCGTGAAATTGCTCAACTCGCTACCCTCGTTTCGCAAACTTTTTCACTCACAAAATAAAACCTTACTTTTAAAACTCATACCATGAATGGCTATTTCAGAACAACCTTTTTCATTAGGTCCAAACTGTTAATTTTTCATCAACAATGGTAAAATGCATTTTTTAATAGTTTTTGTCTTTGGTATGTTTATCATTGGAATAATTTTTTTATGTTATTTTCGTTGACATCCACTCAGGTGATACACCATATGTTCAACTTCGTTCATTAAAACAACATATTATCTTAAACTTCGTTCATTAAAACAACATATTTGTTACCTCAAGAATACATTTTAAAACATCTTCTTCTGAAAGAACTTAAAAGTTTTTCAGATAGATTCATTTCATGTCGTACATTTGTTAATAAACTTATATTTGTATTTTGAATTCGACTTTTGCTCCAACTATTTACCAAACTCATTGTAATTAGAGATTTTAAAATTTCTATCAATTGAAATTCACTTCATCATTGAGTATCTAGTTTAGACTCTAGGAACTCGGGGAAAATGTTTCAGAACGATCATCAAAATATCCAAGCAGTACAAGGTCATCAGTATGTCCCAGACAGAAATATCTAAAACTCTCTTTCATTTTGCGAACAGATACAGCGTGTGTGAACTCGGATTTAACTATCGGAGTTTTTTAAATATTCACATAGGTATGAATATTGTAAATGCAATAATGTACTATGACATAAAAGTTTGTACGAACGGTGGATATTAATATTAACAGATGTGTATATTCCCTCAGGGCATAAACATCTACATAACACCTTGATACATGTAAAAGATGTCGTAGAGAGTTTCAATTGTAGTTATTACGTTTTTTCTGTGAAATTTTTCACATTTTTCGTTTAATGATAGAGAAATCGAAAGCCGAAAAGCTTGTTCATCCCAAAAACCTTTCTTTTCAAAATATACTGTCTTGAATTCAAATGGAATTCATATGGCTGGGATCAAATTGAACAATCGAATGTATATACGTACTGTCATCGTGACAAGAGTGGAGATGTCTCTTCTGGTGACAGCAAATCCTATGTCGTGAAAGAAATGAGTGATTCGCCTTGTAATGTTATTCAAAACGGTGCTGATACGTTGATAAGACAGTTGTGTTGTTTCGAAACGTCGTAGTGTACCTTTGATGATAAAACTGTCTCGTTTAAGTGAAATTGCATAACAATACTCTTTCATATATAGGGTGTCTCAGTATAGGCGCTTCCTATGTTCAAATACAAATGAAACAAATAGTGTCTGAGATATTCGTTCGAAAGAACTATTGAAG
The DNA here is from genome assembly GCA_015342105.1 of Leptinotarsa texana. Taxonomy (NCBI): domain Eukaryota; kingdom Metazoa; phylum Arthropoda; class Insecta; order Coleoptera; family Chrysomelidae; genus Leptinotarsa; species Leptinotarsa texana. Next base: position 2,942 of record WOGN01006234.1, read on the forward strand.
TCATTATGTGTAGGATAGCGCATCCAAAGAAATATGGACTGATGATGCCGCCAACCTAAAATTAACATCAGCGACTTTTTTGTGATGCTTTGGACGCTCTTGGATCTCATGTGGATTGGTACCTTTCGTCCCAAACTCGACATTTTTGTTTCTTCATGTACACATCATCCAACTGCTACAGAGCCCATTCAGCGAACATATGTCGTTCTCTATGGCCGTTTTCCTTCAGTTTCTACGTCAGTTGGATTTTGTGCGAATGCAGGCCCAAGTAACGACACATAATTCGCCAAGTTATGGTCTGCAAAATGCCACGTAGTCGACTGCTTCGGATTCTCCTGCACACAGACAGCGGTGATGTTTTAGGCAAATCTTGTGTTTCTTCGATGTACGGGTGTTGGTCGATCGTTTACTAGACCAGTGGCTCCAATTCATCCACCACATTGCGAATTATCCTCTCGGTAGGACGATTATGGCGACTGTAAAATGGGCGAAGCGCGCAGAACGTTGCCGAACAGAACACCTATTTTGGTAAAACAATTTCATTATTTGCACTTGTTGAATGCTATGTCCGTCCATGGTGATTTGGCAAAACAGATTGAATGATTGACAACTAATTTGACAGATGTAACTTCAATATGGTGACCCGTTATCAATTATCAAAGTTCGGAAGCGTTCCGTTGTTTTAATTCGATACGAATATTTGGAGTGAAAATGGCAACAAGTGTTTTTTGCGTGATTCAATGTTGATATGGAGAATTTTTTTTTTCGTTTAATTTTTATTTGACAGTAGTTGTTCTGAAAGAATTTTTCAATCCAGTTCGTCTCTGAAAGGAACTTCTATGAAAGATAAATTTGTAAAGAGTTTTTGTTGTACTTATTTTCGTTTTTCCTTTCTTTGGAAGTTTAACATCTTTTCCCTTCTATTTCTACCAAAACTATAGCCATCTCAATTGTTCTTGGTTGTTGTCGAATATATTCAGAACTCTTTGACACACTGGCATCAAGAGACAAGTATTCTTAAAATTTTTTATGAAAACACATGTGATATATTATGTTCCTTACCAATACATTTTCTACATTAATTTTTCTTCACAGATATACATTAGGTACTGTAATCATAATTATAGCCAAACCCTGGATAATGGTTACGCAGAAGTATAAAACTGGTAAGCTCTCTCTGTCAATTTTTCTAAGCCATTCTTTTACTTTCTCCAGAACATTTGAGTAGATCTGTATGCAATTTTATATTTCTCAATCTCCTTATATAGTACGATTAATGTTTTAAACCCCTCGCCCCTTGGTTTATTTTGCCACAGAATTTTCGAATCAATCAAGTTACCATACGATTAATGTTTTTTAAAATAATAGGGAGCAATATATGTATTCACAGTATTTTTGTTTTGTTTGGAGAATAGCAACCTACCTGCATATCATTGAAACAAAAATAAATTGGTACTTTGAGACGTTATATTGACTCTCAATTCCTTCCTAAGTATGTTCTGCAATATGCTCTCATCGATAACCGCGACTCTTTACATATTGAAAAATGTAAACGGAAACGGCAATCTCTTTCTAAAACCGTATTAATAGAGGTACGTAAAAAATTGTGATAATGATATATTACAGTCGTGACTACAAGAAAGTAAAAAAACTCAATTTCGTTTACAGAAAGAGAAGATTGTGAAAGAATCCACGTCAGTATCCATTGGTTGAATGCTGTCGGCCAAATCTCATTCTTTTCTTTCAATTCCCTTTTGTTCTGATTCGGGACAATCGATTCCTTTTACACGTGCGGGTGACAGGGTGCCTTCATAATTGCATTATATACCAATATAGCTTTCGTTCAGGAGGAATGTCTCAGATACGCCGCGTATACAGTCGGTAAACAAAAAAAGAACCTCCGAACGGGATTGATAAGAACTGTTTCAAATTATGAAATCGGGTTGTATTATCTGTGAGTTGAGTTATTCATTGAAAAATCATTCATAATTAATGACTGACTTTTGAACCTGTCGTTGTATGGATTGGGAAATTCTATTTGAAATGATAACTTGTCACATATTTGGACCATCATGGAGTTATTCAATAATGATACTACAATGTGTGGCTCAGTGTGCTTCCATTGGAAGCCTGAGGTGCAGGCGTGGAATTATTTCGAAAAAAAAAATGGTGAATTAAGTCCAGTCAATGACCTTTCTTATAATTTTGCCATACACAGCATCAATATTCAATAACATTTGGATTTTGGTTCTACTAACCCCCTGCTTCAAAGCTGACCATGTACTGACTGTATACTGTACTATACTGATACCATCGCTTCTCGGAGGTGAAAACTGTTTCATTGAAAATTATTTGGAGAATGGAAAAATTGGCTAATTATAAGCAACTTTTGTTTCACAAAGTTTGTTTTCCCGGAAATGAATACTTTTCGCTTCATTCGCGTGTGAAAGAGTTAATTTTTCAAGCAATAAACCCATTTTTTCAGACGGTCTCTCACGAATAATTGAAAAAGTACATATTTTATCGACAAAATCATTCTCAATATTACTGGAGCTTCTTCTCAAAACCAAACAGTTATTTCAAACACCTAGACACGTGTTTCAATAACCAAGTGATCATCTCCAAGAGGGAGTTTGATTTTCAATCCCAACACCAAACTGTTATTTTTAACGCCTCAACACGTGTTCCAATCACCAAGTGATCATCTCCAAGAGGAATTTTGATCTTCTATCCCAACATTACTACGCCAAAGGTTCCAAATAGTACATCACAATAAAATCATTCCTATTGAAAATCTACCTTATGAAAAAACAAAAACATTCATGGTGTATATAGATCCAACGTGAATTACCAAAAAAATCCATTTTTCGAGAACAATTCATGAAACTTTGCTTGAATGAAATGAATAAAACACTTTTGTCTAAATACCACTGGTAGATTTTATCTATACAACCGGTTTTGGGTTTGACCTCATTATCAAGTATGAAACTGAAATCTGAAATTTTGAAATATCGGTTTTAATAGAATTTTCAAGGGCAGGTATTTGAGAGACAGGTAATTGATGCCAACTTGAAATTCCACCTTCAAAATTCTCTGGGTTGCTAAACTCATAAATTCAAGAGCGGAGACCTACATAAATCGAGTTGCTCGTTTGGGGGTATATGTTTCAGGTTTTCAATTGATTTGTTCATTTCCATGGCCTCCATCAAATTCAGTTTTTGCCTTCATTACAAATGTGTAGGATTTTGAGGTTATCTTCATTTATTTTGTGGTTTGATTCTTGAAGATGTTCGTACATTGCAGATTTTTTGTCCAAACAGACGTGTTCACGCAGTCTCATGTCAAAATTTCCACCGGTTTGGCCTATATATACTGCAGTGCGTTCGCCACATTCTATTCTAATCATCACATCATCATAAGCTATTGAATTAATTATATATACCCGATTTTTTCATTCTATCCCGTTTTGCATTAAACAGGGTTCTACCTAAATTATTATTACTTGTGGAAGCTATTTTATATTTAGAGAAATGAATTTGAATATTTTCTGAAAGTTTACCTTAGTAATTGATGCTACTGTACTTTGGTTATATTTACTCATTATTTGGGTATTATTTATTTGGATTGAAGATAAAATTTCATGTAAAAATTTATTTTTGCAACTCACTTGAATTCCAAACCACTTATTTAAAAGGCGATAACTGATCCTGTTCAATTATTTCACTTACACTACGCAGCTTCTATCGTATTATTAGCGCTTGTCTGATCAACAGAAAACCTCCCAGCAAGTCTATTTCTGTTTTCAGGAATTAATATATTTTCATATCGTTTGAAATAATCTCGACATCATGATATTACGTAGAAGTTCCATATTTTTCCTTCACTCTCTAGCCTATTATGATACGATGTCAAGCTCAACTTAATCAGACTTTTCCAACTCTAAACAATCCCCCGTTCTAAATGAGTGTTTATAATTAAGACTTCATCACTTGAATCTCATTTAATAGTCGAGTATTGAAACCCTGGCACTAATTGATAGAAGTTTAGAACTCGGTAGATGGCAAAACGATAACGAAATTAAGTGTGTTTTAGTTTGGCATAGCGCCAATTAAAAGCTTTTATTTGACAACAAGAAGTTTCGCGTTGAGTTCTGTTATGGTGAAAATTATGAAGATATATTGCATAGAAATATGAAGTATGTTGTAGTATTGCTAGATAAACAATACAATAAACTACTTAGCTGAGAATCTCAGGGGGAAAGTCATTTTTTTGGAACTAATCGTAAATAATAAGGGTATCATCTTATTGTTATTCAGAAACGAACTATTCTTCTTCTTCGTTCATTTATGCAATGAAGAACCTATAATGGGGAACCCTGCCACCAGAAAATTTTATGGATGATTCGGAACGAAAAATACACAGAAACCCGGTTGTTGGAAATTTTCTTTATCTGTATAGATGAAGACAAAACCAGTTAAAGTAGCAAAGAAGGTCAAATCTGAAAAACCATGGATTACAGCTGGACTAATTATATCTATCAAACACAAAAATAAGCTATATAAAATGTCACAATCCAATCCACGTAACATTATACTCCGAAACGAATACAGATATCAAAAATAAAAACACTTTTAAGAACCTATGGCAATGCGTTAATGAAATATATGGTGAAGTAAAAACTGAAACAAAAATTGAGCAAATAACAAATGAAAAAAAATGAAATTATTACTGATATAAAAGATATATCAAATGAATTCAACGACTCTTTCTGTGACTTGGGAAAATCGTTGGCCGAAAAAAAAATATTCCCAATAATTTTGAAGAACAAATCAATAATGTGAAAAATACAACATATCTTTCTCCATCTGATGAATTTGAATCAATCAAAACACTGAAAATAAAAAATCCCCGGGAAAAGATACTATACGGTCAAAAACATTGACAGAAATATCAAATTAAATCGCTGCTCCAATAACGTTTTCAATTAACAAATGTTTTAATACAGGATTGTTGCCCAAGCTATTGAAAATGGCAATTGTAAAACCATTATTCAAATACGGTGATGAAAAAAAACTAGTAAATTATCGTTCAATCTCGCTTATTTCGAATATTACTAAAATATTTGAAAAAATATCGAAAATGAGACTTGTGAAATTCCTAGAAATACACAATGTAATTTCTGAAAATGAATATGGCTTTACAGAATTTACAATTTGTGCATTTGTGCAATTTGTGTATTAACAGCAAAAATATATAAAGCAATTGATTCAAAAACACTGTCACTCTGTATATTTCTTGATCACTCTAAAGCCTTCGACACAGTAAGCCATCAAAAATTGTTGAGAAAATTGCAAATATAGGGAAATAGAGGAAACGCATACAACTTACTGAAGAGTCATCTCTCAAACCGTCAACAACAAGTCTGTATAGATCAGATGGTACCATTAGCGAAATGAGAAATATCACGTATGTTATGCCCTAAGGAAATGTTCACTTTACATCAGTAGCTTATTGTCAATGAATATAGAGACTGGAAGAAGTTCTGTCTTACCCATCATCTTTTCAACCACTTCTATAACTTTCTCATCGGTAGAACCTTCGCCAATCAGGACCGGACCAGACCTTCGTTGACTTCATCGAATTTCGAGTACCCAATTTTTATGCTGATGGAGTTAATCTACTTGTGTTACGTTGGCAAAAACGCACTGATTCAAATGACGCTTATTTCGATTAAATTGAATAAGTATTCTCCGGGTTATTACCGTTCAGAGTAGAGTCATAAAAAAAGACAAAAGTTTCCAACCAACTCAATATTTTAATCATCTGTCTTTTTATTATTACTGCAGTTTAATCTCAACACCAAACCGTTATTATGAAGATGATCACTTGGTGATTGAAACACGTGTCGAGGTGTTAAAAATAACAGTTTGGCGTTAGAAAAAAACTCCAGTAATATTCAGTACTACACCAAAGGTTCCAAAGAAAAAACTGTTTTTTCTTTTTACTTATTTTCAACTTCAATCATTTGTAGTGGTTTAATTGTGTTTAACAACGAAAAATGTATAGAAAAGACTCTTTCTCCATTGGAAGGTTCATATAAATAACTTGCGAATGAGGGAGGTGAGAGCAATACAACTTTTTCAAGACTGATTACCCAGTTCCTGTTTTCCAAAAGTATGCAAACCACTCAACGATGAATGAATTTCATTTTGGAACAATTAATCTTTGCATCCCCCTATAGAGTTGAGCTTTATAGAATTCGACCGCTTCCACGGTACCATTCTTTCGGATCATTTTTTAATGCCTACATAGGAAGTAAATTGTTTTTTGCATACAGGCATGTGCATCGTATTCATTGACTCACGGGGTGAGAGGAAAATAATCAATCATGACCCTGTCTATTACCACCCTTGCCGAAAGTAATCCGCCCACCAAGGGCGAGCATTTTTCAATGTTCGCATCATTTTCTGATAAGAATTTCGCATATGGGAAAAGGGGCCGTGATATTATTGGACTCCTGACTGGATTTTAATCCCCAGCCACCGGAAAACTCATAAATACATATAAATGGAGCATAAATTCTGCTCGTCGCACTTTGCACGTATGTGTATGACCCAAATAAGACAAGGACGGAGATTATGTAGAATGTCAAAAACATACGTGATTTTTTGCCAAGTTGACAAGGTAACAGTTGGAGCATTTCCAGAACGTGCAACTTTGAATAGCAAAATATGGAAATAAATGTTTGTGCCTCTTAAACTCGTTCTTCCTCTGACACTTCTGAAATTCGTATCAGACGCAAATATTCCTTACTCCATAGGCCATTCCGAATATATTTTCAAACTTATCAAGAACTTCCTAATGCTTCCAGATATGATACAAGTGATGAGTTGAATTTGAATATCTTGGAATAAATTTTCCAGTGGAAGGAAATATCCCAGTGTCGTTTGTTTCGTGAAATATTCACGGATGTAAGGCGAAAACGCATTAATTAATGTTATTGTTAATCTTAGTTAACCACACGTTAAAAGGTAAGACCTCGTTAGTCCTTAGCTCGCACAAGTTTCTCAACTTCTGAGAGGTGTCGTTCGTATGGGGGCGGCAGCTGATTAACGGAAAAACAGATTTCGAACAGATTTCACACAGATTATCTATTTTTTATGAACAACTGTAGGTCATACTGATTTGGAAAGGCATTTTTCAGAAATTTTATTATATGTAATACCGTTCTCCAAATATAATAAAGCTCTGAATGTTTTGTTGGGTTTAATCTTTCTCTTGAAGATGATCACGTGGTGATCGAAACACGTATCGAGGTGTTAAAGTATCGGTTTAGTGTTGGAAAAAAACTCCAGTAATATTAATGACTACTCCAAAGGTTCCAAACAGTGCATCACGAGGTACATTGCGTTGAATCTCAAACCCCTGAGCAGCTACAGTTTGCGAGTATTTCTGGCAGACAACACACTCGAGAGTATCCATGAAAGTATCTATAGAAAAGAGATCAAAGTCCATGTTCCAGAGTGTCAAGGTGGTTCGTGATGTTTCAGTTTCATCAGAAGGATGACTTAGTTTTATTTAAGTAGGCAGCCTTACTCGATAAATATTTTCTTGTGAATAAGTTTTTATTTCAAAAATGATGGGCCGATAAGTAATAGTTTTTGGTATTGTATAAACATAAAATAACCTAAATCATGGTTGCGTTTTCAAAATCACCTAGGTACAAATATGATGGAAATTTTAAGTATGGTGAACTACGTCTTATCATACTTGTTGGTGGTTAGTACAGACATACAATGAGAGTTTAGTAATTTTCTCCTAATATTTCCTGATATCTCACCCTCTTTCAATCGCAGGAAATGAGTAATTGTTGTTCTCTGCTTCTCTCCTAAAAAAATTCAAAAATTTTATTTTTCGATATTCAGCCTTTTTTTCTGAGTGATCGTATTACATCGTTTATTTTAGTCCCAAATGATTACCAGCAAGATATTCATTTATTAATTCATTCATTGCGCGTCTGGGGATACAAACAGAATATATCCAAAAAAATAACCTCATTTCAAATATGAAAGATAGTGAGTAAACCGATATTTAATTATAAATAAAAATAGGTTCTACATAGTTTTTGAATCTAAGGAAAGGTAACCTAATTTTTTCGAAATCACCATAATACATATCGAACGATATGACAATTCTGCAAAAAAGATAGTTTTCACCTGAAATAATTTTTATAAATGGGGTAGCAAAGATACCATTCTTCTGCAAGTCTGCAGGATGTACTCAATGGAATTTTCATCAACAACTTTGAACAATCGACACGATTATTGAATATTTTTACATCATTAATAAATCTGACATTTGTCTCGTATCTGTAAGAGATAACAGGGAATATTTTTCGAAAAATGGATGAATATTTCCATTGATCATTATAGAAATGTATGTTTTACGGGATAATTGTTTGACGAATTTATTTTGAACACTTTCAATTCTCTGTTGATAAATTGTATATTGTGGTTTCCAATCGACAGATGCAAATTCCAAACATGTCAGCGGTTTGCCATCAATTTTTCTTGAGTGCTGCTACAAAAAATCTTTCTCTTTTGAATTCAATCATAGAGTTTCAATATCACCCTAGATTCAATAGAGTTTTTGCGATTGTGAAATGTCTTGTATTTTTGATAATGAATCCCAATAAACGATTACACACATATTAACGGTAAGATCTAAAAATCATTTTGGAATTCTCTATTACTACTCAATCCTGTACTTCATTTACTGTTTCAATCGTGTGATTTCCTGTTTGGCATTGGAAATCAATGAGATTTCTATTTCTGGGAAGTATTATTTTGAGGGCATTCATCGTGATTTTGGTATAAAGCTACTATTGCCAAAAGGGCCAACAAATGCATCAAACTCATTTTGCATATGAAATGTTCAAATCTTTTCTATTGTTAATGTGAATTATGAATAATAATTGTCTCAAATGACTCCCCAATACAGGGTGCAAAAATTTCTGATTGGTAACATCCACAACTTTATGCCTTCCTGTAGTATATGACAATATTTACTGATCCATAACAATCTCCGCAAGTCTTTCAACCATCTGTCTATCACATAATCTGTAAACTCTAATAAATTAGTATTAATGGATCGGCAGAGGATCAACCATGTAGTTGATCTATTGTATCATTTTGTATATGACCTAAACTAATTCTGTGCATAATTTTTCTAAACAATTTTCCAGAAATTCATAGTTTTCTAATAGGTCTATCATTTTTAATATCATGCTTATCAGTGGCATGATGATAAAAGATTTCCATTCACTAGGAAATATTATTGTGCCAAGGGAAAAGTTATAAATGTGAAAAAGGGGTGGTAACAAGTTATCTTTACATTTTTTATATAAACTATGTATGGCGAAACACGTGTTGCGTTTTTTTAAAAATTGTTTAGTGAAAATCTCACAATAAAGTATAACTCTGGTTTGTCGTCCGGACCAGGACACTTCCGTATTTTAATACAATAAATTGCTTCTGGAATTTGTTGTTCAAAAATATTTATATAGTGGATGTTTATTTGCAAGAGTATTGACAGCAAGATTTTCTTTTTTATTCAACCAATTTATTGTAAAATATTATTTTTC
>WOGN01006235.1:0-12583 GCA_015342105.1 Leptinotarsa texana
CATTTTTAGGTACCTATTCATATGTTTTCTATTGTTCCGAGCGTTTTCAACAATGAACTTTGAATAAGAAAACCATTTATGATTATCTGAAACATATCTACATATATGCGTTTCAATAAGCAGAAAAAGAAATGATACCAATAATAACGATTCGAAACGAACACTATAATTGTAATGAAAATTGAAATGGAGTAATTTATATACACAAAAAATAATGGCACAATAAATGTTCGAATTGGAGTCCTTCTATTTCGAGACATTTTTGAACTCGGTTTTTCGTATTATTTATTGCCCTTAATACACTTATTTGCTGCATTGTTGCGAAATCAATCAAAATCCTCTATCTCGAGTCTATCTCTCCGCGAGCGTAAATCCAAAATGGAAGGACTCCATTTCGAAAATTTATTGCACCATTAATTTTTTTATGTATATAAATTACTTCATTTTAATTTTCATTACAATTATAGTGTTCTTTCGCGTGTTATTATTGCTATCATTTCTTTTTCTGCTTATTGAAACATATATGTAGATATGTTTCAGATTATCACAAAAGGTTTTCTTATTCGAAGTTCATTGTAGAAAACGCTCGGAGCAATTGAAAAAATATGAATAGGTACCTAAAAATAAAAAAAAGAACTCTACGGTACAAAGGGAGACGTGAAAGTTGCTATGGTGTTTTTATTTAACTCAGTCAACCAATTTCCAGGGCCGTAATTTAAAAGGGAATAAATCAGCCAATTAATAATAATAATGATATGTCTTATATCATTTACATGACATAAAACATGTCACAAATTATAATCAAATGAAACATCACGAAATATAAAATTTAATTTCTCAGTATGAGATGAACGTCTACGATCCAAAAAATACAGGTCCGTATTTCAAAATTCAAAGAATTTTGAAATACGGACCTGTATTTGCCGCTTAATCGTGGCAACTTTGCCACGATTTAAGCGACATTCTATCTCTTATCGTTTACGAGATCCCCATGTACAGTAACGAATTTGAACAGCCCCGTATATCTTCATTCCCCACACATTACTTCTGGTGAGGCATTCTAATTTTGAAAAAGTAAATTAAATCAACATCAAAACAGAAAACTTGGATTCTGAGGAAAAATAGCGATATAACACAATGAAGGTAAATAAATAATAATAAAAGCAAAACATTCCGTTCACCGGCTGCACAACACGTGGATTAATATAAATTGATGTCTAATAACAAAACAAATGTTTTGATTCTGCCAACTGCCATCTATTCACAATTCACATCTGGCACATTTAATCTGTATATTTATATAAATATGTAATCTTTGTATATTGTATATATACAAAGAATATCTAAAGAAATGAACTTCAAACGTTCAATCCAGTCACGATATACCTACACAGTGGATTGAAAGGACTGATGCCTATCAGAGAATAACTACTCCCCTGACTAATACCAAGAAGGGCGTTGGATTATATCCAACAGGCGTCAGTGCAGGAATCTTCACAGAAAATTTCCTGCGTATGCAATTGGCAATACAACTGAAAAAGTTGACCTTCAATTTGAACAACAAAATGTCACTATCTAGTGGACGAGGTACTAACCAACTGCATATCCGATTTTCAATTATGGAATATCATTGACTTTAGGTCGATGATGGTCACTATCTTGCAGTGACGGGTGACTAATGAGCCCAAAACCGGTCTGCAAGTGTGCCCGTTCCAAAATTGAAGGTCGACTCTTTCATTTATATTGCATATGCAGGAAATTTTCTGTGAACATTCCTGCACTGAGCCCTGTCGGATATAATCCAACGCCCTTCGTGGTATTAGCCAGGGGAGTAGTTGTTTTCTGATAGGCGTCAGTCCATTCAACCTACTGTGTAAGTGTAACGAGACTGGCTTGCACGTTTAAAGTTCACTTTTTTAGATTTGTTTGCTGCCAGTCTTCAAGCATAGCCCACTGACTAATAAGAAAATATACAAAGATATACCTTTGTATATATAATGTACAATACAGAGCCCAGAAAAATAAAACAAAAAAGAGACGAAACTGTCAAGATCCTTATCTGAACGTAGTTGTAATATGTGCATTGTGTGCTAACAATTTGTCATCAGCAAAAAAGTTTAGAGCCTTACAGTTCATAAATGGTTCTATATCATGGATTTGAATGAACAGGAGGAGTCCGAACACACTACCTTGTGGCACACAAGTGTTGATTTAAATTTTTGCTGACATCCTATTTCTGTAGAAAACTTTTTTATGAAGTTGCGCTTCGAAGCTTGATGGAGGACTGTTTATCAGTGTTTAGGTTTACCAATAGCCTCCTGGAAAATGTTCATGCAAAAACCAGGTCAGAGCAATTCTCGTATCACGGGTGGACCCGTGAATTATCCTAGCTGGTTTTGCCGTGTACTAAACACTATCGCGTTCGCGCCGTTCATGGAAGATATCAAGCGATTCATTTATCAGCTCGTGTTTATGGGGCTGATTATGATATCTTCTAAGTGCCGTGACGTCTCTAGTCAGCGGGTAGAAACAACTTGTTGATTTTCTGAGGCAGCCTCCTGATACGTGTAAGGTTAGATTAGGTTTAAAGTGAGTGGGTCTATTTGACCCTCCACCGCAACCCTCAAGGGTTTATTGTGGCTCACACCTATTCACACTAGACCAAAGTCAGATGGTAAGAGTACGGCTCCGCCGAACTCTAAAAACCTAATTCGGTCCCCAGCGGGGCAGGCGACACACACTGTTTTTCGACAGTCCGAGTCTCTGTATATGATGATGTAAGAAGGCCTGTTAGACATCGCAGTTCATGCCTACTGTAGTCCAACAATTGTTCGGTATCAAGCTTCGATGGGTGAATAAGCGCCTTAGAGTAAGCCAATCTTGGAAGATTCTGCCAGAAGTCCATGAATATTCTTGCCATCCAGTTGTTCCATATTTGTTTGGCAAAGTCTAAAGCGATGCCTGATACGTGTAGTGACCTTCTCAACTTCAGCCAGATCTAACAGATTAACCAATGAAATGTGTATGTCAATATTCTTGCAAATACGGAGCACCTTATTCTGTATCGTCTCGAGTCTCCGTAGAGGAGTTCTCTTAAGGCTGCAGAATAGGTGACAGACGTACAACTTAGCTGGTCTAATCACTTGCTTGTAAATTAGCAACTTATTGTTAACACTAATCCTCGAATTCCGTTTAATGAGCGGATACGTGCATTTTACCACCGCACCCGCTCGTTGGATCGCCAATCTCAAATGTTCCTGAAAATTCAGGTGTCTATCCAGGATTACTCCCAGATATCGTGCGCTTCTCTGTTGAATATAGAATGTATATGTATGGAAATAGGTAGTCCTAAAATATAATATTATATAAAACATATTACTAACATTATAGAAATTGTAAATAATTATAAAAAAAGAGAAGGTAGATATAGTTCAATATTAACGCGGTCACCCTTAACTGCTAACTTCCCGGGGGCCATAACATTCGTAAATTTTCTCAAGAATTCGACAAGTTTTGTCTTCCTTGGGTTTATTTTGATTTCATTTCTCTCAAAATACCACACGACCAACCTGTCGAGTTGGATCTGAAACTGTTGCGTCGTCGTCTGGCTCGAGAACGCTTGTGTGTATATATCGGGATAGTGCATGCCATTTGCGTTTATACCCACATTCGTTTTTGGAAACATGTAGAAGTCGTGCGTGTATAAGGAGAAGAGGCGCGGTGACAAGCATGGCCCCTGCGGGACACCTATTTTAATCGGATAATTCGCAAATGAGGTTTGGTTAACTCTTACAAGAAGAGTTCGGTAGCTCAGGTAGGATTCAAGAATCCCAATCACAAATAAGGGCATGCCTGCCAATCACATCTTGGCAACAAATCCCTCTGTTCAAACTCTGATGAAAGCTTTTTGTATGTCAAACAGGACCAAAACCATATTCTTTCCCTGGTTGGAGGATTCTTTCACCCCGTGAACAACTTAGATGAGTTGGGAAGTCGAATTCCGACCTCACCGAAACACGAATTACTTCTCGTGAACGAGTTTCATTCATCTTCCAGGCAAAAAAGTCTACTCAAGAGAATTTTATCGATGACCTTCGCCACCGCACTGAGTAGCAAGATCGGGCGATAGCTATCTATAAGATTTTTTGTTTTTCAGTCTTATGGATAGGCACCACCTCCGTATGCTTCGGGCAATCCGGATAATGTTGGTGTTGAATGATTGCGTTTATAATGTGTATCAGTTGTACGAGACCCCTTCGTGGCAGGTTGCGCAGTAGAACTGTCTCAATTCCATCAATAACTAGGGTTTTGTTTTTCTCTAGGTACTTGATGGTAGCAATCACCTTCTCGGCGTCTGTGATACACTTGAGTAATTTCGGCTTCGATATTTTTGGAGCCGGTCTACTTTTTATGTCCTTAAAGATATTGGTAGTTTCTCTGCGGTGGCCACAGTCGTCGGGATCAATCTGGTGAACACTGACGAATTATTTTCCGTATAACTGGGCCTCTTGATAGTCCGTCACCGCGTGCACCGTGGTCAGGATGGCGTCAAATCGGTTGTCCAGTCTTTTGGTCATCCTACACATAGAGTGTTCGTGCGCGCTAAGGTTCTTGAGTTCATCCCTCCACTTCTTGTTCGTGAACTCATTAATGCGCTTGTTAACATCTGCAGCAAGTCTCAGCATTTAATATTTGCTACGATGGTCACGTGTTCTTTGTCATTTCTTGCGGATTACGTGCTTTTGCTTAATGCATAGCGAAAGGCGACCGGGAAGGACATCCTGGTCGCCTTTCGCTACGATCTTCCTTGTAGAAACATTCCTAGAACGCTGTATGAGCTGGACAAATTGACCACATCTCGTTTTTGCTGATTTTATTTTGGATAGTTATGAGCCTATTCATGGACGCCCTGAACTCCGCCCATTCCGTGCTCATATAGGTAGTCGAAATTATACTTTTTGATTTCAGGTTTCATGCTGTTCAAACTGCAGAGCACCAGACAGTGGTCAGAGCTGAGCTCGTTCACGGTGATCAATTCACCCAGATCCCATACGTTCTGTTCAATACGGGGTCGATCGTAGTTTGTGTCGAGTATGGGTAGTATGTTCCATAATTATGTTGTTATTCAAGGAATACTTCAACATGGTCATCCCATTGTAGTTTTGCTGATTGTGACAGTTCCTCTAATGCCTCCCGGCGTTGAGGTCCCCCACAACCAGTACCTTGTTCCCAACATTAAACCTAGTGTCCAAATCCGGCTTATTATATACCATAAATATCCAGGTACCATCAGTAAGCTTGATACTTACATCCCACCGCTTCTGACAGCCTCAGAGTGGTCCCTCCGGATAGTGATATAACCTCGTAGCTTAAGTTTATGGTCCTGTCGAAGCTTCGTTTCGGATGGAAACATTATGTCGACATCATGCGAATGAATGAAATTATTTGTTGTTAAACCCATTCACATTCATGCCTTTGTAGGTGTTGTATTTGTTAATACCGCTCGCGAACGTTGCGAAAGCGTTTCACTTTTCCAGCGGGTAGTGGCACTCGTCATCAAATTGACCATTTCGCTGAGCCTTCGAAAGCAATTAGTTGCCTTCATCAGACTGTGTCAAGCCCCTGCCGTCTGTCCCCACGCTCGCACTCCTTGTACTGGTGGTGGGGGAGGCAGCATGGGGAGGAGACTAGCTGTGGTGTCCTTCGGTCCCAAGGATTGTCTATTGGGACTAGTGCAGGGACCCATTATGTGAATTAGAAAAGATGCTTTTACTTTTTCACAGAAATTATACAAGCTTTCTGGATTTTTTAAAACCGATTTGAAATTCTGAAACTTGTTTTCCGATTTTTATACTTGCTCATGATTTTTGAATGTTGCCTTACTATGCCAGAATTACGTTAAATAATTAAGTTTCAGGTGAGTATTGGAGTAATGCAGATTTGTTTAAAGTGTAACCTGTTTGTTTAAGGTTTTTCAATCATATTAAATGGTGTAATAACTTGGACATATTATTTTTCGTTAAATATTGACTACCAAAACAGATGGGTTTTCGTAGAAAAGGGGAACCTTTATCAGCTTTCAGTAAAAGTTTTAGGTCAACCAGAGCCAAGCCAATCAAATGAAAAGTCGTTAAAATTAACTAGTCTACATACCTCTTATTCGAAACAGAGAAAATATCAAAATAACCCTTGCAGTGACATCTACATATCAGTAGCAGACTCACGACATTAGAAATATTGGGAAACAGTCAGTAATTCTTGCGGACTTATTCGCTGGACATGTAGAGGACGTTAAGAGTACCAGTCTTAGAAACAATTTCAGACTTTCTGATTGGTGGGAATTTTTATGAGATTATTTGAATTACAACCCCTAAAAGAGTTAAGTTTGGAAATTTTTGAGAAAGAATGAAGGCAGTCGTGCGCAGACCCGCGAGGAGTTCGTGGTCTTTTGACCGGGTCGCTTCGACCTCCGGACATGGTTCCGGAGACTCGGTGTCGCGAAGGGTTCCACATATGTTAATTATTGGCGGTTTAATTGAACTGAGCTGAAAAAGGGTAATAGCGTACGAAGTCAGTCATGCGAGGACCGTAGGGTCGTTTGGGGGCTTTTAGTCGGGGCGGTTGGCCCCTTTGGGAAGGTTGCTGAGAAAGCTATTGAAGTGTTTTAAGACACTGGGTCGCGACGGGATTTCAGTGGTGATGAATATTCGCGGTTTATTTGGCTAGCTGACTTGTGGTAAAAAAAGTCGTGAGCGTACGAACTCAGAAGTAGGTCGGTTGGACTTCCTACGAAGTTCTGAGTGAATTCTGTAGGTACTGAAATACAAAGTAGTTCAGGGCACCGTTTTGCGAGCTGTTTCGGGATTGACAAATAATCGCGGTTTAGTTGAGTTGAGGTAAAGGGAGTCGTGCGTGGAGATTTGGTGAATCCAGTTAAATTGAAATATTGGATTGAAATAGTGAGATATTTCAAGTCACTGTTTAGAGAAGTGATACGTATTGGGTTCTTGAAGTATTTGCGGTTTGATTCAATTTAGTTGATTTAGAGAACATTTTCGAGTTCCTGGTAAGAGTTTTTGGGGAAAGAGTGGCATTTGTTGGAGACTTCAGGAAAGTCCATCTACGGTAATTTGGTGAGCGTATTCAAAAACAATTCTTTATGCGTATGTAAGTTATATTTTCGAATTGGCTAACGTTTTCCTATGTTATACAGGGAGGAGCGATTAAGTGGGTCTCTTGATAGTTTCTCAGAGTTGTATCTCATTTTGTTTTCATAGCAGATCTAGTAGAATTCAGGCAAGGCATACTTATGTCCTGAGTGAAGTTATTTAAATTTTCAGAAGAATAATCCTGTCATTTTGTTTTAGAGATTTATTCATATTTTTCACACGGTTTTATATACACACATGTATAAAAGAATAGTTTCAATGTCATTTTGTATAGGTTCAACTCCAGTAGTGATTTTTGTT
Source organism: Leptinotarsa texana (assembly GCA_015342105.1). Taxonomy (NCBI): domain Eukaryota; kingdom Metazoa; phylum Arthropoda; class Insecta; order Coleoptera; family Chrysomelidae; genus Leptinotarsa; species Leptinotarsa texana. The sequence goes on from WOGN01006235.1 coordinate 7,470, forward strand.
AATTTTATTTTACCAATAATTGTTAATCCGATTATTCCGCCGACTTTATTCATTAATAAAGTTGGTTTGTGAAAACTGCTAATATTATTTCATTCCCTCAAACCCCTAAAAAACCACGCATTTAAGCCGTGGCCGAATCCAGTCTCTGAGGATATAATTGGTGGCATAACCATGCCATTGCTCTATCTACCAAGATAGAAAGGTAAAAAATTCCAACTGTTGACCAAGTCGCCCACTAATTCTCAATCCGTGTGATCAGGACGCATTTCAAACTTTTTCTGATTTGGTGGCAGCCACTCTCGTGCTACCAAACTGAATTAAAAAATAAATACCTTCGGCTGAACGATTCCATATACAGGGGGGTGTATTTTTCTGGTGCGAGTATAACTGAGATAATTATTACCTATATATCATTAGTAGTATATAGGGATCGCAAATTAAGACCCGACGGTCATTTATTACAATGTCTGAAATAGTGGAGGCAATTTTCCAAAACGAGACGGATCAAATAGAGTTCACCAGGGATGTCATCGTGAGTGATGAAAGTTTACCTAGGTATTGTTGGTCAAAATGAAGGTTGAATGATAGTCATGCTGGTTCCGATATAGTAATGTTAAAATAGCAAAAATGAATACTGTCAACGGGATTTCTCAAATACTTGTTAATAAACTATGTGTTTTAGATGCTTTATAACTTCAACTTCAAAAGTGGATAATGTTAGTACATGACTTTTATAGTTTTGTCATCAAGTCAAATTTAGTGACCTTTGAATAGTGGTCAATTGTATTTTTTCCTTTGATTTTCCTTAATTTTTTACTATAACAGAAATGTTCAATGAAAGATATTTTTTTACAAAATGTGTACTTTTTTATCAAAATTAAATAATATCACAGTAATGTGATATATAAATAGAAATAAAAGTGGTATCAAAAAGAATGTTCTAGGATTTTTTCAAATATACCAGCCCTCAGATCTATAGTGTAGACTAGTGCAGAGGATCACCCTGTATATTTATTTGAAATGTATTTGTAAAATTAACCAGTATTTGCCTAGCTATCATTTCATTCACATATAGTACCGAGATATATCATTAAGGTTTAAAACAATCTGTTTTTTCGTTAACCCACGTCGAACCGACCGACTACCGAGTTTTGATTCCGATATGGCAGGTAACAGAGTAACTTCATTTTGACAACTCAACGTGAAATATATTGCAGAATACTGATTGAAACATTCAGGGGAAAACTTAGTACTTATGAATTCTAATGTTCATTTCAACTTCATAAAGTATACCGTCTCTGAAAACTATTCAGTTTCGTATAGAGTAAAAAAATTAATTGCAGAATACAGGAAAACTACCACAAGAGAGATGAGGATATGTGATCCTAATAACTATTCGACTATTTTTGTGTAACTTCTCAATTTGACGAATTGTCGTTGATGGTGGAACTGAAATTGATACAGTCGTTTAATACTGTAAAACTCTTACTTTCTGTTTGGACCTGACAAGAATTTGGTGGTCCGTTACTATAATGCCCATGTAGATACTGCGCTGGAAGTGAAATTTGAGTAAAAGCATGGTTATTTGAAAACGGCAAGAGTTGCAAAACAGGTTGAATGAAAGCAAAGTTGCTTATTATTAAATGCATTAATTATGATAGTAAAAATCTGAGATAATGCTCCCACTTAAAGATATACCAGAAAAAACTTAAAAATTCAATTCTGTTTTTCCATATACCATACTCAACTGAATAGATTTTCAAAACCTGTTTGCACCTTTTCCGTAAAACATTCTTAATCAAATGTTTCGTACCCAGAGCGTTGTTTTTTTGAGCCACCACAAACTTTGAATTAATTGTCAAACACGAACCTGTTTTTCCATCACGTTCTTTTACTTTCAGGTCATGTTTAATGATAACATTGAATGGGAATACTAAGCGTGAGAGTACATTAAGTAATAACATTTATTATTGAGTTTATTGAACACATTACTTGTTTTCCCCTAATGCAAGGGACCCGGTACAAATGTAATCGAATTTTCCCCTCTATCACCCGGCATGCTTTTGCAGAAAGGCATGTAGGACCATTCACTTGTAAATAAAATACAATAAATCTCTTTCTTTCTTCCTTTTTCCGCGAAACTAGATTAGATAATCACCCTTCGATTGAGCGAAGTTATTTTGTTCGAAGTAGTAATACCACCCATATTATTCTTTTTTCAATATTGATATTCTCCTCTTTCAATTTTGTTTCATTGTAATATGGATCTGACAACTTCATCTAATTCGTCGACATCCTGCCTGGTTACCGCCGTAGGAAAAAGCCAGTCCTCTTAACTCGTATCTCACTTTCCATTTTATTAAATTGTTACAGTATTTTCTGGACAGAAAGATTTATGGACCACAACATCCACGTGCCATCTTTGAAGTCGGTAGTACTCGACACAGTTCTTTTAGCATCATACTTGTGACACGACTGTCCTTTGTCGTTGTTGGAGAGGATGTCCAAAAAACATTATTATAATTTGATATTTGTCACTGTCAAGAAACCAATTACCGGAATGATGATATGGTCACAAGTATAATGCTTTTTAGCATTACACTAGTGGTATGTCGATTTCCCTAATTGCGCCTGATTGGAAATCAACGCTCAATAACGAAGGAAGGAAGGATGGTATTATTTACAGTAAATAAAAAATTGGATGAAACAACTAATAGACCCTCGAAATCATTAGCAAAAAGTGCGAAAGTTATTGAATTACTCATTTCTACGGAATGACGGTACCAATAGACCTTGGGTGTTTTTTTTTCGCTCTAATTTTTCACAGATTTGTCATTCTGGCCAAAAAGTTTTTTGCTGACTAGAATAAATATTGGGGAGAGAGCGTGAATTAAATATTGGCGATAATGACTAAATTTATTTTTCTTATGATTTTCATGGCTAGACTTGGCTTTTTTGATAATTTAACTACCTATTAGATTCAAAATTCAATTATTAAAGTTGTATTTTTCTCGTAATCAGGAAAAGTGGAGTTGTACTGGAACATATGTCGTAACTTCTAATCTGATGTATAGATCGGCGGTAAATTTGAAATAATTGTGAAAATTACCTCCTGATTCCCATCCTAATTGAAAATTATTTTCACTACTTTGCAATTCACTTAATTTATGTACCTGTTTCAAATATACTTAATATACTTCAGAATTGAATGGATTTCCCGCGCAAGAGTTATCCAAATCTCTCTAATATGGTCACAGATTAAGTATCTGTGATATGGTCTATACTTCTATAGTAATTCATGAAACGCTTGAATATGTTTTGTGGTTCTCTGATGCGAGAAGAAAGTTTAATTCAGGGTTAGTTTGAACTACCATACTGTGACCACAAACCACTATAGTTTGTGACTGTGACCATACTATTAGTCTCCAGACTGAGGTAGATTTGTTTACATTGTAATACAAATAAAAACAAGTAAATTATTAAAAGTAATGTCTGATCGAGAAAATCGGGATGGTGATGATGATGATGATGACGAAGGGTACCCTCCAATGGAATTAGTCGAAAATGGATATTTTACGTCTAACGTAGAAAATTCCGATTCTTCAGGTACATACATATTGTTCACCAAGTTTTATAGAAATCTATGAGTTTTTTGTGATAGTAAATTTCTATAGTGTCTCGACTTTGTTATTTTTTCAGATGATGAAGGCAATGATGATGATGATCCAGATTCATATCCCAGTAATGATGGAGAGTTTGATCGGGATTTGCCTACTACTCACAGGGTAGTAAAGAGTTTTTTTTTAAATAATAATCTAGAAAAAATGAAAATACATATAGGTAGATAAGTAAGCATTTTAATGTGTTGATGGATTTATGTACCTGTGTGCTCAGATTTTCATATCTTCTAACCGAACAGAAATCAATTCCTGAAATAGATATTTTTTTTTTTACTTTTGAGTGACCATATTATCGAAAATAGACTGAAATGTCATGGTTTGATTCATGATCAGTGGACAAAAAAGTAAATTCAATACAATTTTTAAGAAATAAGAGCGAGTCGTGTAACCAAATAATTGACCAAAGCCCTAAACATATGATAGTAATTCATAAGTTTATTTTCATGAAATCTGATTTGTGCTTTCTCTCATTCTCATTCTGTATAATATTCTAGACCAAAATATGTAGTTTCACCTATGAAAATGCTCAAATAATTATCAGTGGTGTAAGTATGGAAATAGTTCTTCTGTTGCACTCATTTTCACTTTCTAGCTTTTATTTGGAACACTATATAAAAATTATTTGTGCTATTAGAATTATGCTCACCTTCATCACTAGAGAATACTTCGCTCTGATTTGCTAAAAATGTTTAATCTTTCCTTATTAGGAAGTTCACATATCTTGAGTTTGATGAGCATTTTGTACAAGATTACTGGATCTAGTCGTAAACGTTTGATCTTTTGATATTTATGTTGAATTTATAATAAAGAGTTCATAGATGCATAAACTTACCGCTGTTAAAATCTTTACAGGCATTCACAAGGTCTTCAATTCCAATATTTACGTCAAATTTCTGTGAAATGAAAACTTTTGATGAATACAGATGGTGGTTATATTCGTGTTATAGTCTTTAAGAGGTTTTCATGATGACTTGATGAAAATTGCAATGCAATGTATCAAGTACAATTCCATTCAGTTCAGTGACATTCCCCTTATAGCGTAGTATTTCAGCTTTAAAATTCAGATTGATTGCTAGATAGATATTTTGATAGGGTAATGTGTAAAATGCCCAGAAAAGTATAATGTAATCATTATCAAAGGTATTTGAGAAGTCAATGAAATTTTACGAGACAGTTTTAGTGTTTCTACTTATTGTGTATTTATACTAATCTAGAGATTTCAATAGCTCCTCATAACCTAGTGAAGATTGAAAATTCGATACATTTTTGAATGGAGTGAGGATTGCCTCGTAAATTTGATTAAAATGGGCTAATTTCAGTTCATCTGTTCAAAATTTGCGTACAACAATGTTTTAGATTTATTTAGCTTTCTTGCTATTACATCACAAATACACACATTACCTATGATAGTACAACTACAAACAATATACAAAC
>WOGN01006236.1:0-12583 GCA_015342105.1 Leptinotarsa texana
TTGAGCGAAAATCAGGTGCGACGGGGAGGTACGTGAAATGATAACATACTGATAATCTCTGAAGAATCAATGCTGTTATTCAAGAGTTTATGCATGAATATCATTGCTGATTTGACGTCGCAGTTCTGAAGACAGTATTTTAAATTCATGTCGTAGGTCCAAAAACCTTCTTGAGTTATAGTTTGGCCGCCTGTGATATCGGTTAAAAAATAGGTACCTCAGGAATTTGTTCTGAATTTTCTCTAGTTCTTTCATTTAGGTTTGGTACTCCGCAAACCAAATGACAGAAGCAAACTCCAATTTCGGTCTTACCAACGAAAAATAAAGTAATTTAATAATGTCTATATTAGAGAATGAACAAATTTGTCTGATTACAAACCCCAACATTCGACTACCAGATTCATAATATCTCGTAATTGATCAACAAATGAGAATTGTGTATTATACCTCAATCCAAGATCTTTAGTATCAGTTTTTTTTTCAAGAACCACATCATTAATTTCATAACTAAATATGAATGGCTCCTTAATACGAGTTATTGAGATGACTGAGCATTTTTTAAGATTAAGTATAATTTATTCTTCAAACTCCAATTTAAGATGTTATTTATATCCATTTGCAGATATGTACAGTCTCGGACTGTTTGGACTGATTTAAAGAGTTTTAAATCATCAGCAAAGAGAAGATAGTCCGAATATTTCAGAGTTGATGGTAAATCATTGATGAAAATTATAAATTAAAGTGGACCTAGATTTGATCCTTGTGGTACACCTGACCTATCTGGAAATTTATCCGAAATTTTTCCATTATGTTTGACAATAAAAAACCGATTTTGAAGATAAATTTTCGTTAGTTCTATAAAGTTTCTTGAAATTCCAGATTCACTAAGCTTTTCTATCAGAATATCATGATGAACCTCATCAAAAGCTTCACGAAAATCAGTGAAAGCAACGTCTAATTGAGTTTTATTATCTAAAACTTCGAAGGCTTCATTACTGAATTCAAATAAATTTGTATTGATAGACTTTTTTCTCATAAATCCATGTTGTTGATGTATACACTGAGCTTCTTAAAAATTATATGTTCAAATAATTTTGCTGGTGAAGACATAATTGATATTATTCTGTAATTTTTAATGTCCATTCTGTTTCCAGATTTGTATATAGGCGTCGTAATTGAAGTTTTCCATACACCAGGATAAAAATTTGATTTGATGATTAAATTAAATATGTGTAGGAGAGGGGTTCTTAACCAATCATCACATCCTTTCAATATATACTGAACAACAGAATTTTCTGCTAGATTATATCCTCAAACTTCGCAACAGGTGCACTCGACTATTAAATACTATTTTGCATAAACTAGTAGACTCCTACGTTGACATTTCTAATCCGAATATCTAGCTGTATTATTATATCATCGAATTGATCCATCCGTGAATATTAATAATATACCAATGAGCAAATAGGAGGATATAGGTTTACTGGAATCAGGCTCCTACACATCTAGCGGTTGAATTGGAAATTATTCAGTTGAGGGGGTATATTGAGAATACCTATTCACTATTCATACGTTACGCTATGTATAGCGTTTGATTGAATTCCAAAGATGTTCGAGTGAGAAAAAAAGTTGAAAATTTCAATTGGTAGACTTCACCCATTGATTTCAATTCGTTGAATGTTGATGATTAATTTATTTTGTTCAACAAGTAATACGGTTTTGTGAAACGCTGATATAATTTTTGTTTGTTACATTACCGAATACAAAAGTATATGAATTCAAACATTAAAAAATAATGGTATAAAATAAGTAAGGTATTTTTGTGTACCTAACGCATTCTTTTCAGGTTTTTCCCGTGATTAGAATATCGTCCATCCAAATATACTAATACAGAATGTAAACCTTTTTGAAATTTGGATGGCATACTTGAAAAACCAAATGAAGCACTCTTATATCTACACTGGTGCGCAAAATTCCGGAATAAAATTATTATCTTTTTAATCAGTATTTTAGGAAAAACACGCTGGAACACGTCAGTTGATTTCACATTGTACGCATTTTTTTGATACACCATTTTTAAACTTTTATATGGCTTTATTGCGTTTTCCGCCTTACTATTTATCAAAAAAATAATGTTTATAAATAGAATAGATTTGTCGTTCGAAAGCAAATTTGACAGAAAATCCTGTTTCTATCCCACATACCATCTACAGTCATTAATCCTAAATGTATATATCCATTTCATCAGTCCGGACTTCCATTGTCTAATCTAATATAAATTGATTACAAAATCCTGAAAAAAACAATTAGAAAATTAATAAGATTAACCGAAAATAACAATTTTATTAAACAAAAACTGAAATTACAAAGAATTAACATACAAGCTACAACCAAACAAATAAAATTTAAATATTAATAAAAGCTGAAAAATAAAGATTAAAAGTTATTATTAACAAAAATGAAAACAAATTGAAAAAAATTAAAAGATTTCAAACCAAGTTATGTCACGACGTTTCGATTGTTAGTATCCCCAATCGTCTTCGGGTGAAAACTGATGATAACTGATAAGTAGATGATCTACAAATTATCTCATGAATTTTTTTTACTGAAACAACGATAAAAATTATAACAACAATAAAAATTAATTAGCGCTCCGGGGCGACTTCATTAATTCATGAAATTGATTAATACAGAAGCAATAAAAATATTGAATATTTTGTCGTTTCCTAATATGATTGATAACCAGTCCATGCAAAGCTCATTATTAAATCATCTAAAAATGGAACTTTCAACGGGTGATGTACAACTTTATTGCCAAACATGCGCCAAACTAATTGGCTATTAAAAAGTATAGCTGAGGCACCAATCAATCTAACACTGATGATCTTCAAACATGACTCAACTGCTAATGGAAGCACCAAAATCTTGTTCATTGTGTGGTTCTGGCGTTGAATCTGGCCATTATTACGCATTGATCAAAGACAAAACTGACGACGATAGTGGTGCCACTAAGTTTTCTGGCGGTGTCTTGTATTTATTGGAGCCCTTAAAGATATCAAACATTTTATTTTATGAAAGAGGGGACATTGGCAGATCAAGATCTTCAGATATACTTCAACAAAAAACTCAAAACTCGAATAGCACAATAATTTGCCTTTTCAGTCGTTTATTTCTCTCACTGTCGAGGCTGTATTGATATCTAGTTAGTCTTGACCAGTCCGGTGGATAAACAAAACTTTGCGATACCTTAGCAATGAGGAAGTGTCAGCATAGTAAGTATTTTACTATGGGGGTTACTATGGTAACATATAACAACATGTTATGGTAGACTGTCATGCATCTATTATAAAAAAATACTAATAATGATGATCATCTACTTTGTAATAGCCTATAAATAAGTTGCAAAAAAAATAAAAAAGTAATTGTGTACAAATCTGAATAACAGCAAAAATGTTATTTAGTAATAGAACAACAGTGACAGTACGAAATCGTACTTAAAACGCTTTTTTATACAACTTTTTATAAAAGTGACATTTTTAATGGTTTTCAAGAGTATTAAAATATGTTGTTCACAAAGTAGCATGTTAAAAATATTTTTAACATCAGTGTTGCAACACTAGCAATAAATAAAACAATTATTCAATTTTCAAGGAAGTTTGAAAAGTACAATTAGAACAACTGCTGATATTATTAATACATTGCAATGTTGAAGAGCCTTGTAATATATTTGAACTATCTGAGTTGACAATTTTATGGACATTAACATTTAATTTTTGAAGCGAATAGAACGATGCTGTAACGCTGGAGCTAGCTGTTGGGAATTTATAAGAAATAGATCGATCAATATAACCCTCAGCTACTGTTGTAGACATCCATACTCCGTGCTTCTTAAAATATCCGTTATACCTGTATATTACTTTGGTTCCGGAAGGTTCAAAAACTCAGCAATGGTAGAGGGCATTTTCCAAAACGTGTTTATACCAACTGGGTTGGCACTACATTTATAATTTGAGTATTTCAGAAAAAAACATTGATGGTTGTTAACGAAAGGGCGTAATGAAACATATTTATTAAAATAGTCAATGTTTTTTTCAGCAATACAAAAAGAACGACCTATTTTCGTAATTGGAATTTGAACAATTAATCATTTATCCATTAATTTAATGTCTTCTATTAATAAATGGCACAGCTCTTCACGCCGGCAGGCACCATATATTCCGAAAATAGTAGCAATTTTCATCATTAAATATTTTTCATCTGGCGATTCATTTATGAACCTCTGGACATTTTTCAAACGTAAGAGTTTTTGATTTTTTGGGCCTATAACTTTCATTTTTCTGCTTTAGCATGCTATTACCTAGAAATATTTTCTTTTATTAACACCATTTTCAACGAGTGCACTCGACTTTATCATTGAAAACTTGCTCCACAAATTAGACGAGTTCCATATTTTTGATTTCAATTCTAGATGGGCTAACAAACGGTTTCGCCGAAAGTTCTTTCGAAGTTTTTAAGTCTACACCAGCTAAGAAAATTAGAATATGCGATGTCGTACTGTTGAGCCGATTTTTTTTGTAATAATTCAATTGAAGCTCTTTTGCAGCCTCTTCTATATCGTCAGGAATTCCTCACTATTGTTCTTCATTATGCAAGATATTAAACACCAGCAAGGACTTTAAATGTAAAATGATGGATGTAGCCGTTAATACGTGGTAGGAGATCATGATGAAAAGGGAAATGAAAATTTCTATGGTTTTTACCACTTTTATTTGTAACTAACGTTAATGCAGTTTCGTTCTATATGGACATTCTCAAACTTATACAATTGTACAAGCCCAATGATTTTATTGGACCCCACGGGACATATTTCGGTGTATCATTTCCAAAGCTCTGGTCTATCAGATATATTCCTCACAGTCGTAGGGGGCTGTGGAGAAACAATATTTAGAATCGTAGGGGGCTGTACAGAATCAATCATTCATCACAGCCGTATGGCATGGTTAAGGACTGTGTGGCATGGTTAAGTTGTTAGAAACGCAAGTTTCTAAATACACAAAATGGATGTTGTATAAGTTTACTTATACATTCTCCAACTTATACAATTGTATAAGTTTACTTATACAATTGTATAAGTTTACTTATACAATTGTATAAGTTTACTTATACAATTGTATAAGTTTGAGATTAAATTTGAGATTGTCCATATAGGACGAAACTGCAGTAACGTTAGTTACAAATAAAAGTAGTAAAAAACAGAAATTTTCATTTCCCTTTTCAACTTTAAATGTGACTTTAAATAAAACCCGTGAGCTGTAAACAATACTGTTTGTTGGTAACCAGGTAATTCGGCGTCCCCTTTGCCACTTCATAGCAAATGCGATAACATGATAATTGTTAACTGACAAGAGATGTCAAAATGTTTTTTATAGAAATATTAAATTTATCTATTTTATTATGAAAACAGGACAGTTGTAAAAAAACTTTGTACGAAATTTGTGTTAAAAGTAAATTATGTTTTGTTCATGAAATTGCTCAACTCACTACGCTCGATTCGCAAACTTTTACACTCACAAATAAAACCTTACTTATTACTTATCATAAATAGCTATTACGTTACGAATTTTTTTACGTTGTACAAATTTTATTTTTATATTCATTTCCAAGTGCAAAAAACTAATGAAAAGTAAAAATTTTATTAAATAACGGTTTTGTTGATCTTTGAGTGAAAATCATAAAATAATGTGTACGTATCAAATATATTTTCAATTATTTTGTTGATGAACTGATTCTCGGACAAACTGGCATAATGTAACAACCTGTCAATTTTTTGAAATGCTTTTCTAATTATAGGTTAAAAATAATGTCTCTGGCACCGCAGTTTCAAATGAAACGTCAGACATAACAATCTGCAGATTGCGGTCAAGAAAACAGAGAAAATGATATAGGTTTGATACATGTTGATAGTAAAATAAGCACTTAAGGTTGCATTTAAGTAGAATACTTCATGAGTTTTGCATGTAAACCAGATAAAAGTCAAACAGTTCTTTACAAATCTTCAGTTACAGTCTTTCTCAAATGCTAAAGGACTAGAGGACACACACACAAACGTGAGCGCGCGCGAAACATATCGTGAACGGTTGATTTTTGATATAGTAAATGTTTTATGACAATTAGTCAAATTTGTCTAGGAATTTCAAAACTATCCTATAATACATTGTGTTCCATTTGAAAACACACACATTATTATTTTCATTTCAGAATTGCAATTATGACAGAATTTTGTTGATGTTTCTCTGAATCTACTGCAAATTCGTCCTAAAATCTACTCCGAATACTACACGCGCTCTACAAAGCTAACATGACATCGTGACCTGTTCAGATTCAACATTACGAATGATTAATATGAAGACCATTGAAAGCACCTAAAGAAACGTTCGAAATTAATTTTAAAATCAAGTTAATTTGTCTTTCGACAATCGCCGAAAAAATAAACGATTTCTGTCCCAGCTGTCATCATCACAATTCATCATTCACTATACACCTCAGACGAACATTTCTGTTAAGTAAATTACCTAAATCAATTTTTTGTGCTTCGTTGATTACCGTGACAGTATCTTCAGGAATGTATCTATGTACGTATTATTCACTAACATTCAATACATTTCAAATGAGTGTTATAATATGTATATAAACTCACCCCAACCCCGTGATTTCATAAACTACACCATACGATTTGATCTCCACAAACTTTATTTGAAAAATATATCACGACATGTTTCGCTAATACAGTAGCTTCTTCAATCACTATTGAAATCATTCAAATCACTGTTAGGCGAAACATGTCTTGATATATTTTTCAAATAAAGTTTGTGGAGATCAAATTGCAAGGTGTAGTTTATGAAATTACTATGGATCTTCATCAAGTAACGGCCGAATCAAGCAGAAAATCAACCTTGATTGTTATGATTTCCCCATTTTGAATGCCAATTCATTTATTTTTCATCAACTGATGTAGAGAAACTAAAAATCTCGCCCACATTCTCAATAGTGTAACGAAGTGTACATCATCTGCAGTAAATCTTACCTATATCTCAACCTCAAAATTGAATCAAACCACACCCACTTCGGGACAAATTGATTTTAAACGAGCTGAAGCCTAACCAGCCGTGAAATTGAAATCTGAAGGAAAGTATAAATACGAAGTTCCCGAAGGATGAACTTCAGACAGTCGCGAAGTATTATCAAGTAACATTCTCTTTATAAACCGAATCAACCATACAAGCCATCAAATTTTACGAAAGATTTTTGTTTCTATCCAACATGATACAGTTAGAAAAAATAATAACCAGTAAGTCCGTTATACTACTTTTAATCTTTTCAACGACGACTTCGTATGGCTTCATAAAAAACGACCATCGTGTTACCTCTAGAAGATATAACATTCGTGAAAGTCGCGACTTACCCGACAGAAGACAACAAATTGAAAGAAGTTTAAATATTCGAAACGGACCCCACAAAATCGACGAAAAGGACAGGGTTTATGAAAATTTGTACGACAGGCGAAGTTTCAGAACAGGAACTCTAGAAAGAAATGAATCAACCGAACGGCGTTCTACCCAATTCTCTATTGGTGATCGGAGAGAGGTGAGAAATGCTTTCACTCAAAGAAATGACAACAGAGTAAGCGTTAACAACAGGCAACGCTTTTCAAATTATAAACACCAAAGTGCAGGAAGCTCCAGGTATCACAAACTTTTTGATAATAGAAGATCCGTTAATAAAATTGAACTCAATCGTGAGAATCGAAAGCAGGTTCCTATGGACAGGAGAACGGACTCTCAAAGTACACGAAGAGAGTTTGAAAACCGTAGACAATTTGGTGTTGATAGAACAAATGCTCGATCTACCTCGTTCGACTACCAACGAATAAGTGTGCCAAATAAGGAAATAATTGAAATTCCTTCTGTATACAGACGATTTAGGGCATGTTCGTCTAGAAGTGACTCCACTAGACAGATTCAACGAAATGCCCGAACAAATAATTATAAGAAAAAAACTGATTCTACTGTTAGGTTTTCGGTTGACAACGCGCGAAACTTCGAAAGGAAGGAAAGCCGAATTGTTTTGAGTGAGGATAGGTCAAATCAACAAGTCAGGAACGAACTGATTAGATCGAATAGGAACCGGAACATGCCAGACTTCGAACAAAGATTAAATACCTTAACAAGTAGGTTACCTCGCGAGTACCGGAGAGACACAGCTAGAAATCAACTTGACAGAGTCTCTACCAGTAACATAAGAAATGAGCCGGAGACGAGGAATACTCGGCGTGATTTCCGAATGAATTCCAAGAAAGAAAACCATTTCAGAGAAAAGATATCTAGAGAAACAGAGAGACGAAATCAGAAAAACGGTTTCGGAAATTCAGAGAAAAGAACAGTTTCAATAAGATACAATTCTCCCGCAATGAAAGCAAGACGCCTTGAAACAACCACAAATGTTATACCACAAGCCCGCGTTTCAAATTCATATTCGGTGAGATATTTACCAGGAAAGCAATTTTCTTTGGTATCTGCAGAGCTTGAAGGAAAATCTGTTGATCTTCAAAATTCTAGAGAACGCTTCGAATATCTGAAACCTAACATGGACATTAACTCTTGGGTAAATGCAGCACAAGTTATATTGGGCATTTACTTGATAGGGCAAATATTTCTGAATTCGTCGACTAAAAGCAAACCAAGGTAAGGACTGTGAATTAAAAATATATCATTTTTCCTTTTATTTTATGTTTTTACATAGTGAGACACAACTGGTGTTTCATAAACATTTTATTACCTTCCAAATGTCAACTAGGTACTTCTTATTTTGCATTTGGCTTTTTTTAAAATTTCTTCAGAAATACAAATTATATAAAATTGAATGAAATGAAAGATTTCACTATTATATCAAAACAAAAATGTATCCTTCTTACAGACAGTTACTATTTAATTCAGTTCCGATTAGAATTATAGTGCTTAATGTATAAGTTTGAAAATGTCCTTATAGGACGAAACTGCATTAACGTTAGTTACAAATAAAAGTGGTAAAAACATAGAAAGTTTCAATTCTCTTTTCTTCATTGACTTCCTACCACGTAGTAACGGGTACATCCATCAATTTATTATAGTGTTTCTCTGAAAAATGTTTCTTTTAGGTACTTTGATTTGGTTGACACAGTTTCGAGTAAACTAGAACCTCACAGGTCTTTTTACACTCCCAAAAAGTGCAGAAAGAACAATTTTTACAGAAAATATCCTTGAAGCGATACTCAAAATCATTTTAAATATATTATTTTCTTTCGGTTCGCATCTGAAAGTTACTTCTTTGTATGGATCTATACGTCTTTGTATAAAATTACTTTTTTGAAATTGATCGCTTTCTTCCTTTTTTTGGAAGATTCCCACATATTTTTGTATCAAGATAGAGAAGTAGAAGATCAAAAACGTTCTTTCACAACTTATTTTTTATGTATTCCTAGATTTAATTTATAAGCCTTGAAAAGTCTTAATTTTTTAGTCCGCTTTTATTTCATTCAATTAAATACCCAACCAAGATTGAATTTCAAGATAATTTACAAGTTTGATAGGTAGGAGTCGTTATCATCTGCTGATGATGCTCACTCGGACATCGAAACGTGCTTCAAGAGGCAGTGTTTTTGTAGGAAAGGTGCTTTTTACCAAACGTTCAGAAGAGTGGATATACTAATTTCTATTGAGTGATTAACATATTTGAGTTAATGTTCAATCAAAAATGTTTATTTTCACTCTCACATCATTATGAATATGGGGTAGAATGATACTGTAGAATTTTTTTATGAAATGTTTTTCATTAACGATATTTCATAATCATATTAAAACCCCAGCGTCATGGGAGGATAGAATAGTATATTGCCATATGGATACTTATATATACATATATATTTTATAAACACATATTTATACTATCAATCTCATATTTCTGGAAATTGAATTGAAAAAAACTGTTATTGAAAATATAGAAACGAAAACTCGATTTGCTATAAACAGGATTCCAGTTCTATCTTTCAACTTAAACTGATTTTTTTTCCAGATTCAACATGTTGTCTACTGTAAGTGCCGTGAAAAACAAGATACATTAGGAAGTTAAGAATTATAGTACTTTTTCCCCAAAATAAATCTTGATGACAACCGCTATTCCCTAAGGTAGCCTCTATTAGATTATAATGTTAATAGTAGTTAACTTTAAGTAATTGAAAGTAAACAAATATAGGCAACTTCATCGATACAAAGTCTATCAAAATCTCGAAAAAGGAATATTTATGAACGAAGCACTTACTGTGTATTATTATATTGTAGTAGGTTTAAAAGAATAAATGTTATAAATTTAGTTTGTATTTCATTCATATCTCAGTGAAATATATATTGCGAAAATTTTTCAATGAAATATTATTTGGATATGAAATATAAAATTTATTCAACATACAAATAAACATCCGAATATTATTCGGAACATTTCCAATATTGTCATATACAGGGTGAATCAACAAGATTCCCCCGGCTCAATTTTTTTTCGCAGTCATATCGAGAAAAACTATCTTTTAAAATTATTTTCTCGCATACTGGGTGATTCATCCGAATGTGGCCAACCAAAGTGACATTTTTTTAATGGAACACCCAGTATATGAATACGTCATTTGATTTCATATTTTTTTTATCTCTCTAAGGAATTTTTGTTTTCGAATTTCCATTACGGCATTGCCAAGTTATTCCAGAAAAACCTATTTTGCAGACAATATTTTTTCAATTCACCAGCCGCATGTTTGCAGCAATTAAGTGGATTTTTTCAGGAATAGTTAGTCAACATCACTATGATAGTTTCAGGAATTTCAACTTTCGAAAACAAGATATAGTTTCACTCGTTTTCAATCAGGGAACGCCCTGTATTTTTTAATTTATATGAATTTTTTCAACATTTCTCTACATTTTTCATCAGAGGTAGGTATACTATACGAAAAAGAGATATTTTACAAATCCAATTTGTAAAATAAATACAATTTGTATAAATACATTTTGATTCATAGTTACTATGAGATCATAATATACCTGCCAAAATTCAAATTTTCGAGCATATATTAATTTTCGAACTTCTAGTTTTACTCGAATTAGCGTCAGTGTATTTGGGAAATCGTTCCACAGAAAACACTACATTTGAGGATCCTGAACCAACGCATCATGCACGATGGTTTTCGAAAGTCATTTATTGCTGGAAAATTTTGCTGTTCCAGGAATATGAATAGAGATATGCGACAAAGAACGCGAAAACACCGACAAAGAATGCGAAAATACCGCCAAAAGAACCTCTCGATGTTTTTTCTGATATTAGGTACGTTTAAGATAATATTAACAGGCGTCGGACTGGGGGTATTAATATAAATTTTCCATTGATATATTCTGTATGATAAGATAATTAAAATATGGTAAAAACTAATTTTGTTTAAATATTTTATTATGGGAAGGACGAATTATATTATAAATGGTTTTTTATTATTTAGAATTGTTAACCTCTACAGATCTATGAAATAATCAGAATATTAAATTTACAAATAAATACAAATGAAGAAAGGGAATAAAGTTACTGCATTTGATAAATTAGCTTTTTGGAAATAAAATCTAATTTGTCATTAACTTGAACTTAAAAAAATTTTGCATATTAAAAGAAATGTGTCATGTGATGACGTTTTAAAGACTCTATCCATTTATTTTTTTTTATCCAACCTATTTAAATCAAAACATTATAATTTGTAATTATGATTCGTCTTTTGATGTTAATATCAAGTTGATCGTCGGTATGATTATGAAAATCGATAAAGTATTCGAAACAATCAGATAAGTATACAAATACAATAGATTTCCGCGATTAGAAATTTGAACATCTGATTTCGAGTTGAACCGCGTTCAAAATTCTGCGTTGTTCGACGTTTCGGCTTCGACTTTGACATTTTCAGGAAGTAGAAAAGTGTGGATGCACTGACATATACACTTTACATATTCTTGTTAGTTTGAAAATGAAGATTCATATTCCTTATTGGATTTTATAGTTGATTCGGAAACAATTTATATATTTAATTGGAATACTTACTTCGAATAAGACATTGCGATAATTTTAATCTGAAAAAAGTCTACAGGAATTCGTTGAGTGATTCTTCACTGGATGAATCAGTTTCATTAGGATTGATGACAACTGAATGACTTCTCTGCTTCGATTCTAATTGTTTTGTTAATACATTTTTCCCAAGCTTTTTGGTCGACTGTTTCCAAACAATGTCAAGTGACAAAATTCTGAATGATAGTCGAATTACTAGATCTTTTCTTTTCTTTATATTTCAGTAGGTACGTGTGAATTTTGCTAAGACTATCAGAATCAGTTCGTTTATTCATTGAATGTTCTTCGTTATTAATATGTATGATATCTAAAATATTTGGATTTTCAAAATTCATTTTATGATCCTCCGAATTAACATGTTCTGTTAATGCACAAGAATTAACATTTCGTCTACAGTTGCTCT
>WOGN01006237.1:0-12582 GCA_015342105.1 Leptinotarsa texana
TGAAACTAATTTTATATAGCTGAAAATTGTTCTATATATAGCTGTAACATTTAAACATACATAAGGACATATTGTAAAATAATAGAAAGGCCAATTGCAAAATTAATTTAGGGTGGTATTCCTGCATGGTTTACCTGTATGTTATACCTGTATAGCAAAAATAGCTTTAGTTTTGCGAAGTTTCCAGTCTTATCTTCCTCTTGAAGATGATCACTTGGTGATCGAAACACGTGCCGAGGTGTAAAAATAACGATTTGGTGTTGGGAAAAAACTCCAGTAATGTATATTAGATGTGTTCATTCATTGAATGATTTTTCGACAGCTTAGCATCATCGATAGCAGATCAAAATAGTGCTATCTTTGCAAATGATATGTTTATATATGAGATGGAATCCATCCGATACTTGATGAAAATCCATAACATATTCAAGAAACAGTGTGTGAGATTATCACTTCACAGTTTTACAAAAACGTGAGATTTTCATTAGTTAGTATAGACACGCGTGAAGAAGCTATTGTATGGCAAAATACGTCTTGCGTTTTTGTGAAACTTTGTAGTGAAAACTCATAATAAAGTGTTTCTTGAATAAGACATGTTTCTGGAGTCTGTTTTCACTTGAAGAAATTTGTTATTCAAAATATTTTCTACGTAGTTTCCCCACAGATCCTTCATTCCAAATTTCATGTTTGTTTTACATTCCATAAAAATCTAACTGGACCTAATCGAGAATCAACTTATCCATCAAAATTTACTCATAACTTTCTGGTTCAATAGTCCCGAACGCTTCATTCATATCGATTGTGTCGATTCCTTTGCAGCCGGTCTACCTGCGGATGGAGGTGAAGCAGAACTCAGGTATAATTAATTGTTGTGATCACGCACCTTTAGCTTGCTTGCCTGAAAAATGCCAGTGTTGCCAATCGTTTGCTTCCATTAAAATAAACATAATCGACATGTGCGATCACTTAGCAAACACGAAAAGTAGTTTTGCGAACACCTCAATAGATTCTAAGCTGTTGCACGAACCCATCACCAGGGACATGCTCTCGCATGATCCGTACACCCCAGAGAGCATAGATTCGCGCTTGCATTCGCCTAGCTCGGAGCAAGTGGACTTGGATGACGACAAGGAGGAGATCAGAAGAGGTTCTGTGTCGCCAGCTCAGTTGAAGAACAGGCTGGAGGATATAATAAGGTCAGAGTTGGAGAAGAGCCCGAAGGTTATTAGGAGATCAGCTTCTGAAACAGTCAACGTCGTCCAGACTAACAACTGCTTCTTTCGGGACAGGTCCAAGTCGGAGGTGCCGAACTCTGCCTCTCGAGCTAGACTGAAGCTCGCTCAACCTACGAACAAAGGCTCTCTTCAAAGGCTGCAGAGCCACCACAGCTCTTCCGACGAGGATTGGTACGATTTCGAAAGCGAATTGCCGGCCAAATGCCTGGAGGATTGTATCGAGTGCTCGGAGAAGGTGTCCGAAGACACGACGACGGACGTTCATATTTTTAGTGACGACAAACCGAAAAAACGGCCGATAGAGAATATTCGACGACCTAGCCATAAACTGAAATGTTGTTCTGTGGTGTGATTTTTTTTGTTTCGTACAGATTTAAGTTTTTTGATTTTTTTTTCGACTGCTGTAGTATATTTCTTTGCTTGCAGCGTAGCGTTGTAGTGGGTAGAGTTGGAGCGGTGTTTCGTTTTGGAAGTCTCTAATCAAGCGATTCGTTTGAAATTCTCAGAACTTTTGTTCTGGTGATCGGTAAGGTTTGATAAAGGATAAAACATTCAAGCTATGCAATTTAAATTCAAAGTAACATGGCACTGATTTCAAATAAACTCTTAATTCATTTTATTACATGTCTCAACCTTTGGAACAGACGAAATATTGTAACTTTAATAATAATCATAATTTGACAGAATTATTGACACTATTGCTTGATCTATTCGCGGGCAGATGGCGCTGTACGTAATCTCCTGGATATATCAACATTATTGCTTGATTTATTCGCGGGCAGATGGCGCTGTACGTAACCGAAAATATCAATGGTAATTTTTCTAAACAATATACGGTGATTGATCCCAAAGTTTAGATAAAATAAATGTAATTTGAAAAGTCTAAAAAACACGCTTTTATAGCATACGAAACTAAAAAATGAAAAATAAATATAGTTTAAAAAACCAAAAAACACGCTTCTAAAGAACATCGAACTAGAGTTATTTTTTTTTTAAATAAGCTTAAAACGATAACGAACGAAAAATACTAGTATTATTGTGAAAAAAGCGGGGACTCTTCGCTTTTTTCACAATGATACTAGTATTTTTCGTTGGTTATTGTTTTAAGCTCATTAAAAAAAAAATCAACTTTTTAGTTCGATGTATTTTAAAAGCGTGTTTTTTAGTTTTTCAAATTATATTTATTTTGTGCTAAACTCTTGAGATACCGATATTGTCGTGATTTGAAATAGCATTACAGAAGATTCAGTACGTACATACAAATATTGAATTAATAATAGACAATAATAAAATATATAAGATCAAGTCAAATTATACATATGGATTATTGAAATTGAGAATAATATCAGAGTACAAAAAAATGATAATTAAAAAAATTTTAATTCTATTTTTCTGATTTTTTATGGATTTAATTTCGTTTAGACGAGGATTGGATTTTTTTATTGCTCTGTGTTCAGCTCTTCTTTCATACAAAGCCTTTGCGAGCTTAGGTATTCCCGATGCTTTATTCAAGTATTTTGAAAAATATCATATGAAGGAAGCATGTCTAATCAGTCACATATATGTCCAATCAAAGTACCCTAGTTCTTTTCTTTATTTTTCAGATGCTCCAACTCCAACAGTTTTTCCAAGATTATCCCTTTTAAAAGTTCTAAATAAAGAAATAATTTATTTGATTGACTGCAGAATACCCTGTATGTTAATATGAAACAGTTGAGCACTTAATATAATTTTGATATATCGGTTATAAGATCAAATAACTAAAACGTTGTAGGTCGTAAACTCAAATTATTGAGATTCTGAAATTATTTGAATTTCAACATTTACTAATTTATCAAAGTTCTAATCCGGCACACCGCCCCAACCCTAAGTTGTTCGTATTTTGTTTTTTTTGTAGAGTTGTTTTGCACTGTAGAGTCTAATCGGTTCGATCCGACTAAAATTCCAATATTTCATTCAATACAGGCTCGATAGTGACTGAAAACGACAGTGTAAAAGTAACGGATTTGAAAGTGAAGAAAGTCGAAGATATTACCACACCCACCACTGTTACTCGCTACATATATATACAAAATATCGATAGTCCAGTGAAAATATTCAGGGAAACTGCCGTGTAAGGATGTTTTCGTTTCATATTTAACTCATACGGGTCGAGTGAATATTGTGCTGGTTCGATTTGTAGATCTCGGAAGGTTTGTTCATCCCCTATCTAGTCAGACACAGGATTATAGTAATACTATCCGAAGACAGTTGAAACAAACCTTGCTTTAAAGTTGTTCATTACATTGGCTGAAGTAATTGCTAGCACAACATTCACTGCACCAGGCATACAGATTTCTTTCTTCAATGTTCAACAACTTGTAAAATGATGGCATCAGTGTACAAGTAAATGTCCATGAATGTTGATTGTGGTAAAATTATTTCATGTCTTAGTCTTGCCATACTTAGATGTACAATCGCAGGCCTACCGATATATATTACAAACTTCTCTTTTTTTGGTATCAGTCATAGAGCACAAAAATCTTTAAAACATTTGGTACTGATTTATTCAAATTGGTGTCAGGTGTTGAGTTTAGTATCTATCAGGAACTACGTTTTCATAATTAGTATTTTATTTATGAAAGTGAGAACTGATGTTTCTATGTACTGGCCAAGTTAATTCATAAATGTGTTAATATAAAGTGTATTGGTGTCCTCAATATACCACTGAAGAGGGAGTAGTTGAAGCTGCATCCATAAAGAAACATAGAAGAAAGATGTTTTAAAAAGACAACAAATTCCAGCCTTTATAATGACTGATAATGCCTAAATTTGTAACCGAACAGCTGCTTTCAGTCTTTGATAGATCTTATTGGGCATTTGGAATTTGACCTTACTGTATTTTTTTTCATCACTTTCTGAAAAGGTACAAATGGTTTTATACGTTCTGTCAATTTCTTGAAGATGTTTCACTTTGTTTTGAGTTGTTTTTGATTTAAAAAAATAATAAAATCTTTTTACTTCGTTTTATTGACTTTGAAATATTTTCAATAACACATTTAAAGTATTTGGAGCCGAGAAAAAAGATGTTATGTGAAATATCGACTCCAAATAAAACCTGTTCCTAGTTTTTTTTAATATTTGAAACCAAGCCAGTTGAAGTTTGAATAACATGTTTTCTATTTAAAAGTATATGTAAATGTTTTATGTATGTTGAATGTTTGGTGTTTTCCTTCCATTGATATTTAAGTATATGTGAATGTTGATCGTTTGCTGTTGATCGATTCTTTACTACTGAAAAAATAACATTAAATGAATGTGCTAGTCAGATATACTTAAAAAGTCTTTATTTTTATTTACAAATCACATTTTTATTTTAAAAACTGTATATCATATAAAAATTCATGTATCTTTGGATAACTGAATGTCCTTCTGTGTATTTCAGTTCACGATTATTTTACAAATTACGACAGTGCCAAAGTTTCCTTTGGCATTTCAACTATGTCAGTCATATCAGATGAGTACACAGAACCCCGGATGAAATGTTTTTAAAATAAGTGTCCTGTCGTGAAAATAAATCAATACTCTTATTTAAAGCGTACATCATTCACCTATCCTGCTTTATGTTTTATAAAACAATAAATGAAGAAAATTATTGATATCTTGAGTGGAAAAAATATTTATTTCGACAAATTGCCATTTTGAATAATTTGAATATTATTAATTTTTCTGTTGAGAGCTAAGCTATTCTTTGTATACAAATTGATATAAATTAAGGATTTGGTCATTTCAACATCCATTTAAAGTTATGAGTCACAAAAACAGTTTCTCAGTGATGTGATGACTAAATTATGCATTGTTTCTTCATTGTATAATGAATATAAATTTTAAACTACGACTAAAATGGTCTATTATCGTGTTCTCTCTTCATCTTTTGATAATGAATAAAACTTGGATGCAAAATATCACAACACATTGTAATTATAACAAGAAAATAAGTTAAAATTGAAAAATACATGCATTTCAGTAAATTCAAGAAAAAATGAGCTTTCAACTTTGGCACAAAGTACTTTTCTGGATTTTATAGACTTGATTTTTAGACAAACACCGATTATGATGAACGAGAAAACACAATTCGATCCAAAACAAAAAATATCAGTCAATATAACCACATAATTAGAAGAATTGTGGGTAGTTCAAACACATGAAAAACAGAGTATAATTTTTCAATGAAAGTTGTGATAGGATTTTTCATGTGCTTAAATATTGTACATGAAATACATATAACAATTGAAAACGATACCCAGTTTATGGGGACCAGCGAAATAGAGACAGAAAGTGGTCCACCTAGACAAACTTGATCGCAATAGAATTATTATTTTAGATGCCTATTGCACAAACTAATAAAACCGCTTTCTGCTCTTCTCCTGTTGTTTTTGGTAAAACATAATACCCAACACAACACAAGCTACGATCGCTACACTTCCCAGTAGCATCAGTAAAAATATTTTGATGCCGGAGAGTGAAGACGGCTTTGGATCTTCCACATGATCGCGAGGCGGTTCGAAGAAAGCTGCAGAGGGGATTATATTCGACCTATCCTCGGCGTTTTCAGGCTGAAAAATGGAGCAATGAAATAACTGATATGACTTTCAGAGGTTAACTTACGTCATCGGGTAAGTCCAATTCAAATAACCTAATGGACATGATGTCATGGTTATCGGATAAATCTCCAGTTGTGGCAGAGATTCCAATATGGTAGCCAGTTGGTAGCCTTACGCCCTGGACTTGAAAACATTCCTTCCAGGCTGCTTTGTTTTCTATATCGGTGGAAACTGAAAAAACAAATGTACATGTACAGGCTATTCTCTTTTTTCTCATACCAGCGAAGATACCACAAGACATAAAACACTTCATACCAAAAAGGTCTATTTTATTATGGTAGAAAGATATTTAATAAATTACTATATACCCTACAAGTGCTAAGCATTTGAAGATTAGTTTAAATATGTTATAGATAGAGAAAAAGTGATAGGTAGAATTGGAACATCAGGCATAAAAATTATCTACTGAAAACACATTTTCTACACCAGAAGAAAAGTCCTGATTCTCGAAGCTATAAGATTTATTTTTAGTCGTCTGATGATGACAACTTGGTTGGCAAAGAACGCCTCGAGAGTCAGTAGTTCAGTTCTGGTATGGGATAAGTGGAAACTGAACTTCTTGTGTGAGAAACATTGAAGTGGCAACTGAATAAAAGTCTGCAGCAGACAATTGTTAAAAGAAAGTACTATTTTACTAGTTTTCATAACGAAAGTAATTCTTCACGATGTGGCGATGTGGACACACCTCCAAAAATAGACTAGATCACATAGAATGGACTAACATTCATTTTCCAAACTAGCACAAGCTGTTAAAACAAGTATCTACCCATAACAGTTTAGTCAATTGTTAATACCTGTTAGTACATCTTTTTCATATCTAATTGATATATGGGTATCATGATTTAGGTTGCGGAACTTGGCTTCACATCCTGCTATCTGGGTATGAGTACCATCTCTGTCGTGATCATAAGAGAGCGATCCGTTATTAACCATTGCAGAAATGTATGGGTGTTGATGCTGAAACGATATTCAATTTAAAATGAGTCAAAAAATGATTTTATACCACTTACATTGTGGGGACCATTATGGTTGCTGTAAGTATCCAATATAATAGCTAACCCTTGGAATAAATCTTTGCTTCCAAAAACGTCTCCTTCCTCCATAAAGTCTTTAGTGTACCAAATGGCAAAACCATCGCCAAACAAATCTTTTCCTTTTCCATGGACTTTGAAGTGAACTTGTAAATCCCAATTTTTGCTACTCACAGGCTGAACAATGGAATATGGACGAATTAATGCAAATTTATGGAGAGAATTCTATACATACCAGAGTGTTCCAAATAGCACCTCTTTTACTTTGTGTATCATCTACTAATCGAATATAATTTGGAGTAACCATCGTATGACCAGTGAATTGCCAATTAGGTATATCTATTCCCGACCCTTTGGGAGAAAAGTAGATTTTTGAAAATACATTGTAACCTTTGATTAGTTTAAGGTACTTACCATAATAAGGTTTTATTAAAGAGTGTTCTCTCTTCAGGAAATCTCTGGTATTCCATTGTGCTTTTACGAAATCTAAGGAAAGTAGAAATACCGAAAATATATATTTCTTGAAAAACATTTTTTCTCTAATTTAAAGTTTTTGCCGAAGTAGTGACGTAGTAAACATTCGTCTTTTTCTTGATTTTTGACCCTTGCCTTGTCACTATGCCTTGTCTTTCAGTACTATTCAGTAGTCTTTTCCCACAAAATAGACATAAAATTTTGTTCTACGATAGGACTAAAAACCAGAAGTTTCAGTTCTGTGGACGGCACAAAACCATAGATAAATAGTAAGACAGCGAAGAATTCAGAACCTGAAAACTTTTGATTGGTTTGGCTTCCATTTTTCAATTTCTGAACTTTAAAAAACATCAGAAAGCCTGTTATCATGTACCGATCTCAATAATTTCAAGCACTCCTCAAGGAATGTTGTCCAATATTAGATTTCTCTGGTCTCTATAACTTGACATGTGAAAAATGTTATCTGTAGCGAGTTATCATATTCAGCTTAGTTTGACCAACATACTTTTTACTGCAACCTTTATATACACACAATTTGGTAAACCTCAGACTCTATTTCGCTTCGTCTTGTCTTTTGGGTTATCTAAAACTTTTTAAAATATATGATAGTTTTGAAAATCACTTTCATATTTAATTTCTTAAACATTCAAACAAATCCGTGGGTTTATTTGGTTCAAATGAAAGGTCTATACACTTTGAGTCTTCGACTTTTTGAAAATTCGAGAATTTATAAAGACATTTTTCAAATGTTCTTCTCTTGATTAACTTATATCCACTATGTTTGAAGGATACTCATCACTTCAACTTGATTACTTTTTGAACATATTTTTCTTTGCTCACACAATCTTATATAGAACAGAAATGCTTTCAGTTCGCTGTTTTTACAATCAGTATAAGGGTACGGTATTTTGCAATTCGTTGTATCCTAATCTGTTTATATTGTAGTACGAAAACGCTTGAGAAAGCTATTGATTAGCGAAACACGTAGTGAGGTTTTGTGAATTGACCAGTGAAATCTCACAATAAAGAGTTATTTGAATACGTTATGAATTTTCATTAAGTATTGGCCGATTCCATCACGTCTCCGCTTGAGACTATATTGACATTTATTATTACACTCAATTTATCGAACATATCATAGACATGTTACTGCATTCAATATGTGTCTTTGATTAAGTCAAATTCATATTATTTATTCCCTTAAAATGACAAAAAATGTATAGGATATAGTCATTATATACATAAAATGACAAAACAAAAAATATATATACAAGAATGAACAAGAAAAATACAAGTGGCCTCCACCACTGGACTTTCAGATGCCTTTATTCTCAAAATCACCGTACATAAGTAAATATATACGGTTTCTATATATTATAATATCTATGCTCATGACACAGAATACTCTATGCTTGTAGGTTAAACATTTTACTTTTCCGTGTCTGAAAATCTAAGATTTTGACACGCTGTGATTCTGATTTTTAGTATTCCATGTCAGAATAAATCGGTATTTGTTTTGTTGCCTAACATTGAACTTAAGTGAAATTTAAAACCTTTTTTAAAATTAAAAATGGGTTCCAAATATGTGACAGTCTACACCAACGGAACAGATGCAACCAGAGCGGTACACAAACATTCATTTTACTTTGTGAATAATTTCATAATGAAATTTACAGGTATTAGACCTGCCAGAAACCTTGGAAGATTTACTGAAAATTGTTTCCTGTAAATTCAATGTCACAGCCAGAAAGGTGTTTCTTGGAGATGGCACAGAAATAAAAGACATAAATTATATTCGGAACAAAGACCAGCTTTACATTTCTGAAGAAGAAAACTTTCAGAAGCCTACAGAATCCAGTGGAGTTCATAATAATTCCGAGTGGGTGTCCTTAAATGTTGGAGGGAAATGTTTCACAACCTCCAAAAGGACATTAATAAACAGTGAACCGTCAAGTATGCTTGCTAGAATGTTCTCCGAGGATGGAGAAGGATATCTCTTTACTCCAAGCAGTGTGGACAAAAATGGGGCATACTTGATCGACAGATCTCCCACTTATTTTGAGCCTATTCTCAATTATCTTAGGTGCGGTCAGTTAGTCTATGATAAAAATGTAAATCCAGAAGGTATTCTAGAAGAAGCTCGTTTTTTCGGAATTGATTCAATTATTCCAATGCTTGAACAAATAATAGCTCAGGAGAAAAAACCTCGTGATTCTTTACCGCTGACACGCCGGGATGTGGTAGATGCACTTATCAAAAGTCCTTATACAGCTGAACTCAGGTTTCAGGGGGTGAATTTGTCAGGAGCCGATCTGAGCAGATTGGATTTACGATTCATTAATTTCAAGTATGCCAATCTGCAGGGCTGTAAATTAATTGGTTCCAATTTGAGCTGGTGTTGTTTGGAGAGGGCAGATTTGTCACATGCGATGTTAGATAACGCCCAGTTATTAGGTAAGAATCAGAACGAATTGGCTCAATGATATTATTATAATTATTATTACATAGTTAGGTGGCCTAGTTTCTTGAACTATATCGGGTTTGAGTTTGCACATTGTACATTATTGTGTTATATTAGAAAAATACAAACAAATTTTATTCATAAGGAATAGCATTACATTGATACATCATAAGCTCCGTTTTCAATTAACCCAACCACATAATTATAGCGTCATTTTATGAAAAGAGTCCTTGGAACACGGGAATTCTCATTCTAATAATTTTCAGACATGCTGTGAAAAAATTGGTCGTTTCAGTCAAGCCAAGTGCAAGGTTGGCAACACTTGGTTGCCAAATGAAGTACAAATTCAAGGAGTCATCAGCAGAAGCCATTAAAATTACCACGGGGGCAGCTGTAGCTATCTGTGTGAAATCCGGGTTCAGGAAATCATACAGAAATAATATTGAGTCTTGATACAAATCAAGGAGATACATTTATCAGGCATAGCACTCAGAAAAGAGATCTATAGCTGCCTCTGTACCAATTTTAGTTCTTGTAAACACAAGATCTGGATTCTGCAACTACTTCTTACATTTGTACTTTTTTGGCAACCAAGTGTTCCCCACCCTTGCACTTGGCTGCACCATACTGATGATTCATTGTTTGAAATTGTTTATTTATTATATATCATAACATATAACTCAATTGTGATTTCCATATCTGCTTTCGACCTTTCAAACATCATTGTTTTAGGTGTTAAAAGTTTGTGTGCTAATATGGAAGGTGTTTCTATGAAGAACTGCAATTTCAAAGATCCCGCAGGGGGAGGGGCTAATATGGAGGGCGTCAACTTGAAAGGGGCCATTTTAGAGGGGAGTGATATGGGCTGTGTTAATTTGAGGGTTGCCACTTTAAAGAATGCCAATCTGAAAAACTGTGATTTGAGAGCCGCCATTTTAGCAGGAGCAGACTTGGAGGTATAACAACACATTCAACATGACATTCTAATCAATACAATCTTTGTTAGAAAAGAAATCAGTTTGACGATTGATCAGTGGCGAGATTTGTATAGGAGGGATTTGTATAAAATATTGAATTGTCTTTGTCAGAAAAAACGATACAAGAAATGTATCTCTTAACTAATTGTTGCTTTTTTCACATAGATCTAATTGCATGTTTTACAAAAAATGTTGTGTTTTGTTGTAAACTCTTTCGGGTATTTATTTTTGATTCATTTCAGAACTGCGACTTGTCTGGAAGTGACCTGCATGAAGCCAATTTGAGAGGTGCTAATCTGAAAGATGCAGCTTTCGAATTGATGTTGACTCCTCTGCACATGTCTCAAGCTATTCGATGAATCTTAGTTATATGAGAGATGAAGAATGGGTCAAGACAAGACGGTTAATCTGAATAAATACCATTGTTTCTTCTACTAAGTTTACTTAGAAGTATTATATTGAAGGGTATTTTATTTATTATTTATACAGGTTCTGTACAATCATACATTTACTGAAATAATTTCTATTATAAAAATTTCAACACGAAGATTAAATCCATTTTCCATTTGATGGGTGAGATATACTCCTAAATCATTGGAAATGGGTAAAATTGTTTGTCCTCATTTAATGAAAACCTTACATTCATGAACTAATTGCTCCTCGTTCTATCCTTTTATGGTATTTGGGAAAATGCAAAATATTTCCGTTGATATATAGGCGTTAGGCTAGAGATATCAAAATGGTAATAGAATGTGACTCTTAAGGTTACGTTAACATTAAAAACTAGAACCCAAACACAACACATTTTTGATCCATCAGCCTGGGTAAATAAGGACAGTGACGTCTTTCCTTACGAAGTTGAGATCGACAGAGAACTCAATCTTTGAATATCAAAGATGAATTTATCATCCCAAGACGGTTAGTTGAAAAGAGTAGTTTCCACTTACAAATACAAAAATCATAGAAACTCATAAGTACGATTTCAGTGCATCCTGACATTTATAGCACCACCAGAGAGCAATGGTAGTACAATGTCGGTGTTTAATGTGGTTACCAATAGAATTGGGTGGCATATCAGTTGAAAGGGTAAGGGAGCCAGGCTCCAACCTGAACGAAACCAAGACGACTTTCCACAATTAGGTGGCAGAATTTGATGATAACTAGTTGGTCGAATCGTATCGAAGTAAACATGTACGCCAAAACTAACCACATTAAATATCGACATCGTACTGCCATCACTTACTGGTAGTCAAGGATTACTATAAATTTCGGGATACACTAAAATAAAATCGTACTTATGACATTGTCTAATCAATGCTTATGACTTTGTATAAAGATAGTCTATATCACAGTTGATGAGCTTCCATAGGGTTTGTATCATTGTAATATAGACTAGCCATACAAAAGTTTATATCTTTGTATATAGACTAATTAATTATGAATTAATCGGACAATTCAGGCATTTTCCGCAAACAAAAAATTACACCCTAAAGTTTTTCATTCTTCATATCCGAAGTTTCATAACTTTCATTTTGTCAGTTATATCCTTTTAATAGACATACATTTGCTAGCAATAAGTCTCTCAATATGTTGAAAACTTAATAATTTATGACTCAAAACACACTAATACAATTCGCATTGAATTATTGGAGTCCAGCCCTGCTTCAACTTTGTAATTTTGAATGTAGTGCCTAGGGGGTCGTATCTGTTAAAAAAAAAACTGTTTTTCCGTTAATCAGCTGTCGCCCCCATACGAACGAT
>WOGN01006238.1:610-12294 GCA_015342105.1 Leptinotarsa texana
GTTGCTTCTCCACGCAACGCCAATGTTAATGCTACCGCCTTTTCTCCTGCATTCCATCCATTCGCTCTGGCCGCAGCTTCGAATTGTCGGCGGTAATTTTCCCAAGGAGTTTTTCCGTCGAACTGGGGCGGCTTCATGGATAGCTTTTCTGGTTCAGGACTGACTCATTTTTTTTGACATATTCAAACGTGAAATGAAATATATGGTATTCCATTCAGAAAAAGATAACTTTCATACGTTACATCATTTTGAGTTACCCTGTAGACTCCAAAATGATTTCTTCCTGCAGCCTTAATCGATATACATACAATGAAATAGCGAAATTCCCAAAAAAATTATTGGTTTGTTTCAGGGGTACCGATGAGGTGCCCAACCCTATATTAAGGAAATTATATTACTACTTTTTTGGTTCTCTTAGTGAAACCTGAAATCTTCACAGAACTGAAAGTCAACTCAACATTCACAACTTCTCTGAAACAATTTCCTCAGTCTCTGATATAACAATGACGCAGCCAATTTTAAAATTTTCCCCCGCCTGTCGAATCCCTTGGCGACATTCGACGAATTCGAAACCAACCCCGTTTCAAACCTCTCTCGAATTATGAAATAATACAATTTGGCATAACATGATAAACTCCAAAATGAACACTTTTATCTTTAATGTCATTAAATATCCCCCTCCAATTATAAGAATGGCAGTATCATTCGAAACAAATATTGTGCATGCTCATCGCCGCGAGGGCCTACGATACAAGGGGTTGATAAATGAACGAGAAAGTAATCCCTCTGGTGAACAAGAAGGATATTCCGTACTTTGATAAGGTTTATAACATTCGTTCCAGAATGTGATTTTCCGTAGATATTCAGATTGATCAGATCATTGATTTAACTGATTCGACTACGCACAAAGAACATGCTGAATCAAATTATTCTTAGAGGCCGTTTTTTAAGTTGATCTATATCTCTGTATTTATATCCTGGACCAAGCAGGTAGCTATAGCTGCCTACGTGAAAATTCTAGGTCTTCTAATTGAAACCACGAATGTGCGGTTAGTTCCTGTTGGTGACACCGTACATATGTGAAGTTTTCCATTTTTGGTAACCAGTTGTTGCCCATCTTTGCAATAGGGTGCACCGCGCTGATGAGGCCAATAGCCAGAAACACGTGTCCGCGGTTTGCCTCCATTTTTTGAGTGTTCTGTCCACAAGTTTTCCCTCAGTTCGTTTAAACCTACAGCCTGAGATTGAATAAAATGTGGCTAATTGTAAATATTTTCATCTTTGAAATTATTATTGCAAAATTCCATTATTTTGGGTTTTTTGTTGCTAGTTATGCTATTAAAAATAGAGTTGAATTCATTAACATCGTTCAAAGATTCAGGTAGTGAATGACTAGACTTTTCATTATGAATCTACAAATTTTTTAGTTCTTTTTACATATTCTGTTCATGTGCATGCAATGGAAATTCCAGAAAAGCTTTTATTTCTGATGTGATGGTTTTATAAGTCGAATTTCTGTGATCTTCACAGTAGTTTCAATAAGGAATGAGATTTTATTCAAGTTAGTTGTAAACCGAACCAGGGTTTTTTGAAACAATTTCATATTTTTGGACGGTCTTTTCTGCTGTTGAGATTCAATTGATACAATAAACGTATGAAAGCGATTCAAATCTGATGAAAAAATTGTCGATTGTTAGGAAATCTGGTTGAAAAGTCATGAGTTATGATCAGATATTAATGAATACATTTGGAGCAGGTAACTATTCATATGCCAGAAAATAGTTCATCGTGCATCAAATTTCCAGCAGAAGGACTGCTATTCTATTCCTAATAAGTAAACTTGTTGTAACGTCATTTATTGTTATGAAATATTTATTAAAACAACCATAAAAATAAAATAAAAACAACAATAAAAATTAATTGGTGCTCTGGGGCGACTTCATTGATTCCAGTGGCGCATTTGTTTTTTCAGCTACAGGAAAACCCGGAAAAACCTGCAGCACCACATCATCTGAAGATCTTGATCTAACAATGTCCTCTCTTATAAAATAAAATGTAGGGTGTCTCCAGAGGCTCCAATAAATTTAATGCATCGCCAGAATACTTTATGACACATGTATACATGAAAATAATTTCACAATTCATGATTCATATGTTTTAATTCACATCTGTCATTATTGTTCACAATATTCTGTACTGTTGCAATCTTTCTGAACAAGGACTTACTTTATAGAATAGAGAGTAACTCTACAAAAGAGAAGTCATCAAGGACCATATTAAGAACAGAACATTGAATGAAATATAAGACATATGACTTCAACATATCATACTCATTGTTTATTTCTTCTCATTTTTTGGCACTTAGCAAATGCATTTATCATTCAAATACCTATTTCGTTATTGACCGCCATTATAGAAACCAGAGAAGTATTTGAGGTAATACTTCGATCCAACTGTTCCAACGATATTATCCCATTGGACTGCACTGGAAGGTAAGTTACTTCAAATCCTTCATTTTCCAAAGCTCTGCAAGAGTCTAGCACACATTTATGTTCCTATAAAATAGCCTATATGAGGTATACTGAAATTTTCTAATTATGAATGAAAAATGTCACTAACAGTTTGTGTGGTTATAACATGTCTTTTTTTCACTCCATAAAACCTTGCTACTCCTTTCACTGCTATATTATTGCTTTCTGTGGCTCCAGATGTGAAAATAATTTCTTTTGGATCTGCACCAATTAAATTTGCAACATGTTCCCTAGCTTTTTCAACTGCTGTCTCCGTTTCCCACCCATATGCATGTGTCCTAGAATGTGGGTTCCCATAATAATTTGTAAAATACGGTAACATTGCATCAAGAACCCTAGGGTCCTAAAATACATATTTTTTTCATAAGTACAGAAATAAGGAATAAAATCATAAATAATTACCATTGGTGTAGTAGCTTGTGCATCTAAATATAAAGGCCGTCCTTCGAAAACGTCAGTAATTTTGAATTTATCATCTGTAAATAATCAAATAATAATTAGTGATCACATCTAACCTGTAAATATTTATAAAAAACCTACCTGTACTCAATTTTCGACAAAGTTTTGATGACACTATATATTTTTTAGCACTGAAAAATAATGAGGTAGTCTTTTGCAACTTATTGAAAATTTGAAACATTTTTATACAACTTTTTTTGGAAAATAGAAATATATTTTTCAAACACAAGTTGACAAGTCGCACGGCGAACAGATGACCATAGACATTATAGATTATAGTTATTATTACGTCACTGCAGATGACAGATAATGTCAACCCTATTTTTATAGCGGGTAGTGATTTTTGTCAAAGATTAGTGGTATATTTTACGTTGTGTTTGAAATGACCTTGTGAACTACGAATGTTCCATACCTAGAGCTAGCTACTCATTGAACCTAATACATAGCTCAGAGTAATGTAATATACATTAAAGTTTAATGTATAAGTTTAAATTTTAATTATAAGTGTAAGGACATTTTCATAATACATAGCTCAGAGTAATGTAATATACATTAAAGTTTAATGTATAAGTTAAAACTTTAATTTAAACATAATAAGTTTGAAGTGGTAAACAACATAGGAAGTTTCAATTATTTTCTTCATTATGATCTCCTACCACATAGTAAGGGCTACATCCATCAATTTACTATTTTGTAGGTCTGCAATTCAGCAAATTCTAAACATAATCTCTTATAAGGTTTTCAATCTTATGAGATTTTTTTTAAACCCGCAGAGTGGGGTTGAAATTTTTTCTGTCGAAAAAAATAATTTGGTCGGGTTTCTTGTGTGGGAATCCCAACCTGCAATCCCAATTTTGCGCGAAATGTGAAATTTTTTCATAACTGCAGAGTGGGGGGTTCGAGATTCTCAACTGGGAAGCCCAATCTGCAAGAATACCTGTCGACCTCCAAGGTATATTTTCAATTTTGTGAGAAATGTGAAATTGTTTCATATATTGTTACGAATGTATATGTTTTACCATCTGACGGTTTATTAGACACAACCTGTCAATTTGTTAAGAAGTTTAATCATAAGAGATCCTGTGTTATGTTTGAAATCGCTTAAGCAGAATTAACAAGGTCATGCCGCTGTGCTTAAATGCAAAATCCTAACCTACATGAAGGGTAGAGTTGGACATTTTTCTGTTGGAAATGAAATCTCCTAGATTTTCATATATTAGTATCTGGAAGACTCGAACTGCAAAAGTTTATACTGATTTACAAAGTTCATTTTCAATTTTATGAAAAATATGAAATTTTTTCATACTTGAAAGGTAGGAGTTGGATTTTTTTGTCGAAAATGATTAATCCGGTCGAGATTCATGTCTGGGAGGCTGGACTTGCAAACATGTCTGCCGACCTGCAAGGTTTACATTCAATCTTATAAGAAATTGTCTCTTACAAGAGCAATGTTTACTATCAACAATTTGCTGACCTGCGAAATAGTTCTTTCCATGACGATGTAATTTCTATATGAACACATGAACCATGTTTTGTTATTCCTAAAGAAACAACTTAATTTCTTCTGCTCGCAAATGCGCAATTCAATACACCCCACCTAGTAAGTATAAAGTTAGTTTAGCATTATATGAATAAGTAAATTTGAATACACTGCAATTCAAATATGACACAAATCAGTAATTTTGGAGGATACTTTCTATATTACTGTTTGAGGAAGTAAAAATTATCCAAATAGTATTTACTATTTTTGAACAAATTTTTGTGGAAAAATCAGAAACATTGCAGTATTTATAAGATATATTGTTCTTAACATAATAACCAATGCGTAAAATTAATTGGTGAAATAACAAATTTTGGAGTTTTCAAAGCAACATTCCATGACTTTAATTAATCATGTGTTTTATTCTGTAGATCAGTTTTTAAATTTTCCTGTAGATAATTCTGATATGTAAATCTATTAACCATTCATTTATGTTATGTGTTTGTTCATGTTATATGTAATTGACTAGTCTGATAAGTTTTAATACTGTACTGCACTGTGTAAAGCTTCATGGATGAATAAAAATTATCTATCTATCTATACAGAACTACCCTAACAAAACAATCCGTGACAACCGAGAGGAGTTACATATTTTTAGAAGCAAATATAAAGGATTCTTGATTTTGTTTCGAAATTTTATTCTATATAATGATGAGAAGATGGAAATATTTGATAAACGAATTTTACATGTGAATTCATTATTTCAATTTAACAAAAGATGTAACTGGAATCTCTCTGGAGCAGAATGAATGAATTCATCACGTTACAACAACACGTTACAAGAAGAGTGTTGATGCAGTTCTAGTAT
This sequence comes from Leptinotarsa texana, assembly GCA_015342105.1. NCBI lineage: Eukaryota > Metazoa > Arthropoda > Insecta > Coleoptera > Chrysomelidae > Leptinotarsa > Leptinotarsa texana. The sequence continues at coordinate 5,949 of WOGN01006238.1, forward strand.
GTAAGGTCACACTGTCTGTATTTATTTGATTTTAAAACTTTACCCATAATTATATTTGCCAAGAAACTAATTGCACAAAAGTATGGTATTATCATCTACAAAATAGGATAAAGCTGTCAAAAGACTTCTTTTGGAGATAGTTTACAATGACAAACTCCTCTCATTAGAAACTTCTCAACATTTCCCTCTTGAAAGGTTACTATTGTATCCGAAGGAAAATTTACAGATAATTTTAAGCAACCCCTTTTGAGAACTATGCGCTGAGGTTCTTTGATTCTAAGTTGGTCGAAAGCCTCTTTATTTTTCAGTTTCGAAGCCTTTTCTTTTCTTTCCCTGTCACGTTCTTTACTGGAGGAGGGTTTGCTTTCAGATTTTTCCTTAATTATGGGTAGTGCCTGTGGTTTTCTTACTGGGACAGATTTGCTGCGAAACCTGTTCACAGGTATTTTTTCAGGTTCCCAAGGGATTCTCTCTTCAGGTATCTGAAACACAAAGTATTGCCTATTATTACCTAGTTTAAAAATGATACAAGATTAGTATGCTTAGTATCTTAGTACAGTGAAAGGTGTTTTTTATGTGGCTAATACTTTAATTTCAATCCAGTGGCATATACAACTTCATTTCCTGGGGAGATCAATAATTTCTGGGGGAATTCATGTTCAACTCAGATTGGAATATCCTCTTGGACATGTAATGGATATCCATTAGATAACCCACCCATGTACCCATGTATGGACTTCCAAAAGATGGTGCTAAATTACAGTGACAATTTTCTAAATATGTATATAATAATTTATTGGTGTTTTTTAAATGTGTGACAATCCATCTATTTTCAACAATTTTAATAAGTGGTTTTTTATTCATGAATTTATGTTTTGTCCTCTTCTTGTATATAACCTTTTCAGTTCCTGAAGAAGAGTGTGTGTTCAACCAGATAAGGTATATATTTCTCATAACAAATAAACACTGTCTAAAATGAGAAGGTCTTGAACTTTTATAAGGATAGTCTATATACAAAAGTTGAACCACAAGAGTTGTTGTATACAGGATCAATTTTTTCTTAAAAAAGTAATTTTTTATTGCCGAAGTTTCGAATGTAATTAAATTCATCTTCAGGGCTTGAAAAATAGTTTCTTCATGGTAATATTGCTATTTTAAAAAACATTTTTGGTTTTTAAAATAGTAATATTAACATGAAGAAACTACTTTTCAGGCCCTGAAGAAGAATGTAATTAAATTCGAACCAACCTTTCTTTATAAAAATTATTGGACCACTAAATTAGTTAACTGATTATAAATATATTTTACTAACATACATACTTTAATTTCTTCAGTTTTTTTGGGAGAACAAGCAACACACTTCAGTTTTCTATTCTTTGGCTTATAATAATCATCTTCTTCAATAGGGGTGAAGTCCAATTCAATAAGATCTTCAATTTGGGGTACAACATGATTGTATATGGGAATTCTGTTTAAAAAATTTGGCTGAGGAGTCCTCCATGTATTGTCTATTCTTCTTGTTCTCATTATGTAGTTCAGTTTTTTTAATAATAAGTAATTGCCCTCTTCAATATTTTTGCATCTTTCCTTTTCTTTCTGTAGTTTTTTCAGTTTCATAGAAACATGGTCTCTGCAATGTGGAGAACCAGAATCTATAGCTGGCAAAGCAGACTTCACCTGTAACAGTTAAAATTACATAATCCTCGAGTCACCACATTTTAATTGAGAGGAGATTGAACTACTTCTTATGAGTAGTTTCATTTGAGTTTATATTATATATTATTTTTTAGAGTAGGTATATAAGAAAGTTAGTTTATCAAGCATTTGGTTTACCTAATAGGAAAATCTGTCTTCTTAAAAATAGTAAATAAGTTATTGGTCATGATTATTTTTCTATTGCAAGTTTGAAACAAAATATTTCAATTAATACTACAATTTTTCTTTTATATTTTTGTTAATTTTTCAATATTCCCTATAAAGTTCAAATTGGTCCAAATTTATGTTTTTTCTGTAATTTCCTTTTATATGCAAACAGAAAAAACTGAATACTTCTATTCAATGAACCTTTATTTTTTACAAATATATTGATATATGATTAGTAAAAATTGTATGTAGGTAGTACTAATTTTACCTTTTGGCGGTGGTGGTCAAATTTTCTTTGCTGCCACGGTCTCATTAATAAATTTTCTTTTCTGGATATCATTATGGAATATGAAGAATGTAAATATTATTTTTCATGGAATTTAGATTTTAATGTGAAAATGATAAAAATGTTTGTGTAATGATGGTTGCCTAGGAAATGGACCATAATGACACCTTTTATGAAGTCCCATCTGGAACAGCGAAATCAATAAAACCATTTTATATACAGTGGTCTATATACAATGGTAAAACCTTTTTATATAGACTAACCATAAAACCATTGTCTACAGTAGACAATGATAAAACTTTACGAACGTTCTATTTTTCATAAAGATGCCCTCAAGTAAACTCTATATGTAAATAGAAAAACCACAGAATAGTAAACAATCTGTGAAAAACTACCTTGACTTCCATTTAGTGTAGGGTCTGAAAATTACCAAATGCTAACGGATAATAACCCAAAATGTTGACACAATACTTATCTCTGAAAAACGATTGTTATTTTTCGGCATTCAAGTTGAAAAATGAGTTTTTATTGATGAATTACTCGTAAGTTGAGTTATTACTTCTGTTCAGTGAGGTAATTTGCGAATGACGGGGGAATTTTCTGGATTTCCCGAAAAGTATTTTCAAATTCTGATGAATAGAATGATATCATTGAAAAAAGACTGATAGTATTTATCCCTAAAATAAGAAACTTCATCATTAAAGTTGTCGATATTCATACTGAAGCAGGGTTATAACAATATATCAGTCACACTACTCTTTCCTCTATATTTGATTTATTTTCTTGGGTGTCAACGGCATCGAACTGCTTGCTAACAATAAAAACGTCTGAAGTATTTCGATTTGAAATGTTTATTATTATTTTCTATTTTCCGTATCTTTTTTCGTCAATTATCTTTCTTAATTTTTCCTAATTTGCATTGTCGCATATATCAAATAAATTAATTTCATTCCCATTCCCTACTTCACGCCCCTCAGCGTACTCTCGCGGCAGTATTTTTCGTGTTTGTTCTCATTTACCGCTTACGCGCTCACATCTGATTACCTACTCTCTCTATTCAATGTTACATTATCGCCATTTACCATTTGGCGACTGTACAGTCACAGAACACCTGTAGTTAGGGTGTTCTGTGATACATTAACAAATTAAGTACTTATTTTGTGGTACAGTATACACCATGTGTTCCACTAAGCCACAGCATAGGCAACAATAGCGCTCTCTCCTTCAGCCGATCCACATAACGACCGTGGTCGTCACAACGATCCATCTGAAGAGGTGGGTCAAAAAGGATGTTGAAAATTTATCAGCGCAATTTTTGAAATTGTTTTGGAAATATGACGCTTAAAGATGGCGTCAAGAAATTTAAAAGTAGCATACATTCAGGTGTGCAATTAGACATGACATTTTCAAAATCTACAGTATAATATGTGATAAAAATCATATACCAAAAATGACTTTTGAATTTTTCATCTGAATAACGATGAATTACATTTTATAACCAGCACTACGTGGCGTAAGTTTCTGTTTTAACCATTATAATTTTGCAAAGTTGCATTCCACTCTTCATCTGAACTAGGTGAAGTAGTTCCTAGAGCATTATTGTGACGTATCAACAAATATCAACCTTGCCGTTTGTAATGTTTACATGAACCCTCCATAATCCACTCCACGTGAGTTTACACGATGGTATTGTTCGCAAGCAAGTGGAACGGAAAAACTGCGGTCGTGAAAGTGGTCGTATTGAGCGCTTATTGGAACGCACTATAAAGGAGCATCTTAATCGTTATGAGCGCTTATTGGAACACACGGATTGTTGATCTATCAAATGCTACTGGTCATTTCGTCATTTGTCATGTTGTCAATGTAATTTCAAATTGACGTTTGTAAATAGTCAACAAATAGTAATGAAATTTTCTTCAGATTTTTAAAAAAAAGAGCTGAAATGGATCTAGGAGATAATATAGAAGCACCTGGCGTATCAGATTTAATTTTGAAGCTCTGTAATAACTTATCTAAAAATGATCAAGGTACAACATGAAGTTAACTGTGAATACAATGAATTTTGAAATGCTTTTTTCAGTTGTAGCATCCAAATTGTGCAAAACAGCTTTCAAATTCCTCTCCTTATCTTCCTCAACATCGACGGTTCCGCAGACAGCAAGCGAAGAGTACATTGTTACCCAGATTCGGCATTATTTGTCTTCACAATCTAAAGAAAAACTAGATAATTTTGAAGTTTTATACTCCAAAATTTGTGATTCAGTAGGTTACAAGTTACCCAAAATGAAGTATTATTATTATCATTGTGAAATTTTTTCAGAGTAATCTTCAACACAGGTGGGCCTCTTTGAGTTTTCTGTTTCACTTATCACAGGATTCAAAGAAAAAAGTAAAAGATGAAGTGTTGCCTTTTAATTTGGTGTCAAAAGAACTACCAAGATTGAAATCTCAACTAGGAATTGCTAGTTCTAATAGTCATGAAAGTGTACGGCACCTATATGACAGTAGGGATAAGAAAAAAGTTAATAACAATTCCCATTCTACTGCATTGGCAGCTACAAGAGTTCACTCACAATCTACAACAGTATCTTCTATGTGTTGGTCAAAAAATGACATTCCCACATCTTCAAGGCTGTCAAGTAAGTTTAGGTTGTAATAGTATGTATAATGGGTCTAAAGAGTTGAATAGATTTTTTCCAATAACCAACTGCAGTCTTCATACAAGTAACAACCCAACAAAATTGAAACACCCACTATCTTAGAGTAGGGAATAATTTTATGATTGCTGTTGACTCAATGAGTAGAATTAACGTCTTGAACTAACCCACGCCTTCTGACCAAATTATAATATAGTATATTTTGACACGACTTATCCTGACTTGTTGCTTTTTGTGAGAGGATGATCAGTTGATATTTTCAACAAATATTCATAAAAAATGATTTGATAATTCCCCCTGTACCATTATCATCAGAAAAATATTCACTTCCCTGGTGAACACTTGTAATAGGCTACTTGCATGTATGGTTGTTTTAGTTCAAATGTTGATAAAAATCCTTCTATTCATCATTTGAAAGATACATGTTTACTCGCTTCTTCAAATAAAAATATTTCTACTCCAATCCTACTCAAATTTCAATAGATTTCACATAACATCTAAATGTTTTCTTGGAAGTCATTGACTTCACAAGTCGGTTGCGTCATCCACCATAATTAGTATGCCTCGCTAACGTCTGAATTCATATAATCACTTCAAATCTGATATATTTTCATATTCTAAGGGTAATGTGGGGACAATTTTTTGTTGATTCATTTTACAAATCTGACAAATAATGTTCATGAAGAATATTTAATTTTTAACATTGAATGTAATGTGGTATATTTTCTTCAGGTTGGTGCTACAAAGCAAAGTATATTTATTCAACTGGTAATGTTCTGAATGAAAGATGCCTGATTTATTTGCATAACATAGTTTTGATTGAACTTGCTTGGTACTATTAGTGCTTTGCAAATGTATAATTTAAAAATATAGGTAGTGCAAAGGTCGCAGCGCCTCAAAGCCAAAAATAATTTTTGAAAAATTTGAAAACCCCAAAGTACATGCCATGTTTTTTTTTTATAAATAATACATCAGAAAATTCTGAACACAAAAGCATATGAATGAGAAATTCGTAAATATAGTTCTATTTCATATAAACTATATTATTACTTGGCGTTAAGCTACTATCGCGGGGAATCCCTGGTCAGACCCCTCAGGACTTCCCCTTAATAGAAAATCAATGTACAGAGTATCTCAACTGATAAAATGATAATATTTTAATGGATATAAATTCCTTCAACATAAATTTTATTTGTCTGACAGAGTTATGGGAAACTTCTTGACTCAATCAAACAAGTTCATATTAAAAACTTCCATCTCATTGACTGCTATTGTAGAACCTCATTCAGAGGTGGTGGTGTAGGAATCTGAGTTAGAAATAATATTAAAATAAAATATATTGACATAAAAAAAATCTGTTGTGAGAAAGACTTTGAAGTCTCAGCACTCTCATATAAATCTAAAACAACTAATACACTCCTCATTTCAAATTGTTATAGATCTCCATCTGAGAATTTGCAAATATTCCTAGAAAAACTTGATGATGTACTGAATTACTTATACAAACCAAATGTTCAGTTTATGATCTGTGACGACTTTA
>WOGN01006240.1:0-12578 GCA_015342105.1 Leptinotarsa texana
GGGTATATTTATATGAATTTTTCAAGAACACGAGTGTGAATATGTTCCTATTTGACTTGCTACAAATATTTCATGTATATAACGTAGCCAATAAATATCTATCTATGTATCTATCTTACATGTGTGGCATGAGGGTATGTTGACCAAACTTCGATGCTATGACTTGTTGGATCATTTTTGTGTATGGTTCTCCAGCTTCCTAAAAAACGTTTCTTGCCAAGTATCCCTCGATGGATATCTCTCAAATACTACCATTACGCTGGTATATAAACGACCTATTGAAAAAAAACAAGGAACAAATATTTAGCTTTGCTGACGACAGCACATTTGTCTCCTTATCCTATTTTGATTTTGGATTTCAGGTCATCGGCTGCGGATGCACTTATTCACAGAAAGCAGGAAGTTGCATATCTTAATGACGATCTAGAGGTGATTTCGAATTGGGGTGAATTCAACTAGTTTTAATTAAATGCCAGAAATACCCAGGTATCGGTTTTCTCCGTACCAGATATAATAATGTCAGGTCAGACCACTCCGCGTTCTGCTTCTATGAGTTTTAGATTTAAATGGACACCCATATGATTTTGAGATGATGTATTGATCTTTTAGATATATACAAATAAGATACAAATAAGATTAGTCACATATACACACATACATTACCCAAAAATGAATATCATACTGTTCCGCCATTTATTTGTGTTTCTTTGGGTAAGACAGCTATATACTCGTCAGTAGAATAAACACAATTTGAAATAAATAGATATTTCAGATACTTTTTGAACAAGTATTAATTTGATTTTTTGTCATGGGGAAGTAGAATATTGTATAAGTTGACTTCGATAGAGTTTCTACTTGACATTTTCATTCTGAATCTACTGGCCCTGGTCTCAATTTCTGTTTAATATTGATTTTTTTTCATGAATATCTATCAAAAGTTGATACAGATAAATAGAAGGTATTGTCATTATTTTCATCGAAAGAAAATGAGGTCTACAGGAGTCCAAGAAATCAGCCCCAGATAATATCCTCACTTCCTTTTTTGTAACATAAATATCCTATTTGCGTTAGTACTATTTCCCCAGAGAATTGTTCCATATGAGAAGTGAAAATGGAGGAAAGCGTAGTAAGCTGATAATAGCTCCTGTTGAGAGATTATATTTTTCAATTTCCGAAGAAAAAATGTATATTTTGACAGTTTATTGCTAAGTTGTTCAATGTGCTCTAACTAGTTCAAATTATCAACTAGATGTATGCCTAAGAGTTTAACACTGTGTCCTTCAACAATAATGTGTTGAGTTTTATTTTCGTTCAACATCAGATTATTCATTTTGTGTCATATGTCAGTATTTTTTTGAATTTGATTTATATCGCGCACCAAATTACCCTTGATTTTCCGGAAGTCGTAAGAGTAGCATTGTCGGCGAAAGCAAAATAATTATGAGGTGACACGAAGAAAAAGAGATCATTTATCTAGATTATGAATTGAAGAGGCCCCAGAACCGAGCCTTGGGGAACTCCACATGTATCTGGTTTTAAGTCGGACACATTTGTTCGAGTCAATTGACACATATTGGTATCTATTTATCAGTTATGTCTTGGCACATTTATGTCGCTGGAATTGCTGAGGCTGCTTCGCAAAAGTTTCGAACACTGTTCTGCACTTGAGAACTTCACAAACCCTGACAACTTTCGATGCTTTCTAAAACTCAGATCAGAGTATCTTAGGAGTATTGTTAACATTGTGTGTATTGTGAAGCAAGTAGTTCCACAGGGGTCCATACTCGGACTACTGCTCTTTCTTATTCATGCGAACGGCTTGATACAATACCTCAATAGTCTTTCAAAGGTACACACAGTGTGTCTCACTTCTCATGGAAACACCCCCGCATCTTCCGTAATATTTGAGGTAGAACGATGAAAATCTCCGAACTGATGAAAATGCTCAAAATGCACCTACCACGTGAATGGGGTTGGCCAAAATGATATATACTGTCCGCCACTCGCGATGGAACACCCCATTTTTACGGTAAAACATATTAGGGGGCAAAATAGGCTCAAAACCTTCAGATTCGTGACCAGGACTATCAACTTACTACGATTACACTTCTTTCCTGAAAAAATTTCAGTGAAAAAATCTGATTTTGCCTCACTCCTTATGGAAACACCCCCGTATCTTCCGTAATATTCGAGGTGGAAAGATGAAACTCTCAGGACAGATGAAAATGTCAAAAATGCAGCTACCACCTGAATGGGGTTGGCCAAAGTGATATACACTGTCCGCCACTCGCGATGGAACACCCCATTTTTACTGTGGACTATTGCAATCTTTGAGATTCCGGGTGTCCTCTCGTTGAAGAAAGCCACCCTGCCGTGGTGGATCTCCTTCCCCTAACTACTCCCGAGTCTACAAAAAGATGGGTAGGACGATCTCAGTTATCGTGTAACATCTCGTCGAGAGCAAGAGCTCCTTCTTCTACTTTTGATTCTGTGTCGCTTTTTCAAGAGAAAAAGACTCGTGAATCTGCCTTATACCAACTTTTTGAACAGCAGAAACAGATTCTGCATCACGACAGGATATACGACCACAAACTATAAATGACTATAAAAAAGAATGGAACAGCTCTGCATAGATGAATCTGATGTTTCTTGAGGTGAAGCTTACCTACATATGCTTTCATATAGAAACGATTCTGCTGTCATTATGCTGAGAAAATAGTACTCAGAACGTCCACCAACCTCAAGATCGACTTATCAGTATAGCCTAATGACTACTGAAGAAGATAGATTGAAGGATGTAGCCTTTACTACGTAGTAGGTGGTCATCGTAAAAAATTAAAACTTCCTAAGTTTCAATCATACCTGTTACTGCAGTTTCTACAAGGACAGTTTCAAACATATTCGATTGAAAATGTATATGAAGAACAAAACTGCTGTAACGTCAATTACAAATGAAAGTAGTTTGAAAACAAAATAAATTTCAATTCTCTGTTTTCATACTCGTTAATATATTCCAGGAGATGGTCAACAGACACTATTCCAGATCTGCACATTATGACTTAAATAGCTACAATGAACTTGAGAGGATCAGCATATCTTTCGACTCGTGGATTATTCCTCAAAATTAAATGCAGGCCTTACACAGTCGTGTCTTGGAAAGAGGCATATTGAGGCTCTTGTGAAGGCCAGTAACGAGACCTGGGAAGTAAACGGTTTGAGACCTGTACGCCAAGTCACGAAACCTATAAAGTGTATCATTTCTTTAGAAGTATACAGGTTGGAACCTCAGAACAGTCATTATTTTCTGAAAATGCGGTTCTTTCAATCCGGACTCACCAGAATTGCTGCACAAATCTCATTATCATGGAAAAAGGATTCATATCTAGGTTTCAATATTTTTCAACCAGACATTCGAACAGTTAACAAAACCGCCATACATATTCAACTATACAATAGCTTCTTTAGAAACTATCAGGTATTGTAGGATAATGTGGTTTTCTGAATGTTGATTTGCAATTCATTCAAGTTTTAGTATATGAAGATCGATGGTAGGAGAATTATCATGAAACATTTATTTCAATGCTATTAATTGTATGAGCTGAGTTGCATTATTGGAGCGAATCAGTGAAACATGTACAGAGCGTATAAAAAAATAAAATTTTCAGACATTTTTGAAAATGAAAGAAGAGAGTGTTTGACTCTGCAAGAATAGTCTAATCAACAAGTTTAAAAACATGAGAAATAGAGATAAATATCCTAAAAATATGAGCGATAGCTAATTCGATTCGAAATAACCTCTAGAAAAATGTTTTTGAAGGATTTCGGTGCAGGTAAAAAAATCTCAGTAACAAAATAAGTTTAAAAAATGGTATTTAGTTTTTCGTTGATACCTCAAATATTATTGATATTTAAGCAATTTTGAAAAAAGCTCGTTGAAGAGAAGGAAATTTCCGATGAAAAGTTCCAGCTCCCGAAACTCTATCTCCATTATTCATAATTTTAATTTGACGTTGAAAATAGGGTTCCGCGCGGCTGTTACGGCATGCGCGCACTGCCGCTAACGAGAGTTTATCAAAAGAAATTGTTTTTTTATAACATAAAGTGACATTTTAAAAATTTTGAAAAAATCTAGTATCTTCTCAACACTTTAATGAATTGAGTCCCGTTTTATCACCATTTTTCGAAAAGTTATTCAATTGTTAACTCATAATTTTTTTCCCAATCTCCGTTGGCATAAATAATGGTATAAATAATTGGCGTATAAATTTTGAATTCGTGAAGACCTTTTGATATATATACTTCATACGATTCTGCAATAAAAATTTATTAATTTGTTAATTATGATTTTTTATAACTATTGCAAAATGAAATATCTGAAAATTGTAGATGAAAATTTTTTTCAATTGATATTTAACTATATTTGTTTTCACATTAAACAATGACAGTTATTAACATAGAATATGAATTTTTCACGTCATTTGTTCATTCAATTGTTTTAAACAAATAGATAAATTCAATATTAAAAAAAAATATTTTTACTATTTTGTTGTCTAGAGATAATTATGATTAAAACAATTGTTTTTCTCAATTTTGATTTTTATTTGTTCAAAAATCGATTTCTTTCCATTTCAATTGTTTAAATAAATAGTTGAGAAATAATTTTGCTTTAAAAAATCACAATTTACAATTTTAAATTGTTTGCCAAAAAAAAATTTATTTATTATTCAATTGTTTATTAGTTTAGAAAAAATTTATGAACAAATATTAACCAACGTTAAAATTTTTTCTGAAGAAGAAAAAAATTATAAAAACAGCTATACATATATAAAAAAGTGCCATACATTTTTTTTAATTTATTATAATACTTTCTAATATCATGCGATAGGTTTTTTTATGGCCCTTTTTTATACATACCTAGCTGTTCTTATAATTTTCTTCTGCATCTGAAAAAAAATATAACATTGTTCAATATTTGTTTATATCAAATTGTCAATTTGATAAACAATTTAAAAGTATTTCAAAGTGTAAATAATGATTTTTGAAAGCAGAATTATTTTTTAACTAATCATTTAAACAATCGAAATATGAAAAAGTCAATTTTGAACAATCAAAAATTGAAATTTGGGAAACATTTTTTACAAATCATGATCATCTCCAGACAACAAAATAGCAAGAAAACATTTTCAAAAATATTGACTTTCTCTATCTGTTTAAAACAATTTAATAAGTGAATTACGTAAAAAATTCATATCCAATGTTAATAACTTCCACTGTTTAATGTGAAAACAGACATAGCTGAATATCATTCGAAACAAATGTATCAACAATTTTTAGATATTTCATTTTGCAATAGTTATGAAAAATCATAATTAAGAAATCAATAAATCAAAGGGGCTCCAAGAAGTTTGAAATTTATAGGTCAATTATTTATACCTTTTAGGTATATACATACCTTTTAGGTATAAATAGGTGTTTGGAATCACACGTTAAAAGGTAAGATCTCCTTAGTCCTTGACTTGCACAAGTTTGTCAACTTCTGATCCTATTATTTATGCCAATGGAGTTTGGGAAAAAAATTGTTAGTTAACAATTGAATAACTTTTTGAAAATGGTGACAAAACTTTTTTTTCACGGGACTCGATTCATTTAAGTGTTGAGAATATAGTAGATTTTTTTCAAATTACTAAGATTACATTTTATGTTATGAAGAATTATTTCTGTTGATAAACTCTCTGTAGAAGCAACGCGCGCAGCCGTGCGGAACCCTATTTTCAAAGTCAAATTAAAATCATAAATAATGGAGATAGAGTTTCGAGAGTTGAGACTTCTTTATCGGAAATTTCCTCGTCTTCCACAAGCTTTTTGAGTTATTAACGAAAAACTAAATAGAATCTTTTTCAATTTTGTTAATAAAAATTGTAATTTTTCACCTGCACCAAAGTCCTCCCAAAACATATTTCTAGAGGTGATTTCCAATCGAATGAGCTATCGCTCATATTTTTAGGACCTACATCTCTATTTTTTATGTGTTTGAACTTGTTGATTAGACTAGAATAATATTCATATCTATCAATGCCACTTTTCAGTTATGTAATTAGATGATATGGAAAAGTTGTTCTCTCAGATATTTTTTTAATTTTTTCAGATTTCGTTTCGAAATATAACTATTTAAGCAATTGTAGGCTAGTATGGTCAACGGATATAATTACTTTACTGACAAAAACGATACATAACTACTCATAACAAGTTCAGCCTATCACATGTCATTATTGACATCAAAAAATACTCAACCATATCCCAAAACGTACAAAAAAAGTGACTGACAAGGCTCCCTTACGTCATATAAGAAGAGTTCCTCGATTAGTCCACATTCATAAAAGTCAGATGACCTACTGTAGCAGTAATTTCAAAATGGTAATAGTTCAAACCCCATTTTTGTTTATTACATATTCTTCTATTCTTCTTGTTCTCACCGAAACTCTTTTTGAATTCTCATCTACAAGAAGCTGATAACCTCAGCATTCAAGGAAGATTTTTTCCATCCAGCAACGTTATATTAAATTTCAAGAGAGTAATTTAGGTTATGATTATCAACTATGGAGAGTCGTTAACCTCCTTATCTTTAATTAGACCATCTCGGGTTATATTAGATATTACCTGGCTAATTGAATAAACTGACACGATATCTACACCGAATCCAAACTCCAAATTGCATATTAGCGAAACCATGGCAGACAAGCTCTACTCGTTAATTGGATTGGAGTGCAAATGCATCATTATCGAATGCACATCACATCGTTTTCGCGGGTTTCCATTCGATAGAACGAATCAGTGTTTTGTTTACGAGATAAATTGCTGGTAATACTGAAGTTCAATTGATTTACTGATTATTTTCTCATCGATATGTGTAGTAGTATCACATTATAGACATCACATGAAGAAGCAGAGAAGCATAAAAAAAATAGATGAGTTCGCAAGTACTATTTCGTGAAATTTGAATATGCCTTAAAAATATAATTTGAAAGCAATTCTTCGAAGAGGAGAGAATTCAATAAAACAGGCTAATACTCAGAAACTGTGCTCTTCTTTGTTGTGATTTTTAAGTGTCCCAGAGGCTAGTTTGGAGTCATTTCATGTCGATATGCCAATTTGCATAGTTTTCCATTGGATACCACTTGGTTTCAAAAAAACGCTAGATGTAGCTTGCCCAAACACAAACAATCGAGATTCAATGTACAAGGTTAAAATATCCAATATGTTAATTCGTTCGTGACACATTTTGGGTTTTGGAAAGTCTTCTTAGGGGGCTCTTGTATAGGCTAGTGCCCCTTCTGGTTCGGGCTCAGTAAAGAATAGTTTTTGTGTGATCTGGCCTGACAATGTTTTTCTTATTCTATTCTTAGTACATTCTATTTTTGAAACATCTCGATTTTGTTAGAAATTAGTTCCACCGGTTTGAAGTGGTAGTAATGTTCTCATTCTAAGTGGAACAAGTGGAGGAGCACATATTGAATCTGTACACGGACCACATGACACCGAAGTATAACTTTAACACAAACTTCACGGCCATTGGTACGAAACCAGAATAGGGCGTGGACCAATAAGAAGCATACAGAGTATACAGAGAAGAACTGACTGAACTTGCAAACATGAATAAATTAACTTTATACGGGGTGCCAGGGCATTCAGGAATCACAGGTAATGATGAAGTTGATGAATGCGGTAGACGCATATCATCAACTTCATATATAGGTCCTGAACCAACCCTGGGGGTACCAAAATCGTTGGTACGAAACCAGATTAGGGCATGGACCAATAAGAAGCATTCAGAGTACTGGAAGTACTGGAAAAAAATACCTGGCAACAAACACAGTAGAACCTTCATTAGGGAACCGTCCGAGAAAAAAACTCAAGAGCTACTTCCATATAGTAGGGATCGGCTCAGAATAATTACAGCGTTACTAACCGGTTATTGTCCGCTTAGAGGACACCTGAATAAAATGGGGCTGTACAACGGAGACCTCAGCTGCAGATTATGCAACGAAGGGACAGAAACAGCTCTACACATCTTATGCGAATGTGAGGCACTGAATCACAGAAGGAAGGCAATACATGGACGTACAAATTTACGTCTAGAAGAATATGACAAACATCCAACACGGAACCTGTACAAACTAGTACAGGAAACGAGACTGATGGAATGGGTATCATGAGAAGATGGGAGAATAAACGCAATAAGCCCAAGAGGCTTCAGTGTTTTCTGGAGACTTGGACTAAATAGACAAATCAGACAGCTCTCAAGGTATTAGCAGTTGATGTTGCTCATACTTATCTTCCAATAAATTGATAGATGCAGCCGCTACTGCGTGGTAGAAAATCATAATGAAGAAGAGAGGAGCATAGAAACTTTCAATTGTTTTTCTCCATCATATTCATCTTCTTGGTTGAATAGTGGTCTGGGTATAATAACTACGGTAATTTTTTGGTGTGGTTACATCTGTTGTGTGGTGGAGTGAATATTGGTTCCGGAGTTCACCAGTGACTTCAGACTGTGTGACACTTCGCTACCTGATGACCAGCGGAAATTCGTCCGGGGTGTCCTTCAACTGGGTATAACAGCTAGGGTAATTTTTTTTTCGGGTTTTCATCTTTTATGTGGTGGAGTGAGAATTGACTCAGCAGTGGCTCCAGACTGTGTGACTGTCCACTACCTAGTGTCCGACTGAAAGTTCGGTTTCGGTCGAGTGTCGGCAAAAAAACGGGTTTCGGTTTAGTTCCGGTTTCGGCAGCAAACCTGTCGAAACTACGACCGAAACCGAAACTACATTCGGAAGTTTTCGGGGTGTGATCGGGTATGTTCGGCGCGTTGAATTTCATACAAGTGATGAAGACATTTTGCCGTGTCCACCTGCCTAAATATGTCATGACTCGCTGGAAAAAACGGAATCTTTCTCCTCGGGATCCATTTGATGGTTGCGCATGGATCTCAGGAAGTAGTTAGCGAGCCGATAGCAGCAATATTGGTGCTGTTGACGATATCATGTACTTGGTCAGAAGGGAATAAGTATGGGGCTGTGTGTGTCACGGAGAATTTTTCTCTCGGTTGTTAGTATACGGTGGAAGTGTTTTGGAATGATCACGCAGTACATAATTGCTATATAGTTCATGATCGGTCTAGACGCGCATCTTCTGAGCTCCTCTTTTAGCGCTTTCAGAAGACGTTTTAACGACTTTATTCAGGGTCTCGTGTTGGTCGATTTGCCAGTTGAGTTTCCCCGTAAAAATAATTCCTAGCGAGAAAACCAAATCTTGTCCCAACAGGCAGAGGTGCAGGGTGGTAGTACTAATTCTACAGCGATTTGTGACATTTGAATTTCTGAACAGGATGTTTTTTGTATTGGTGGGGTTTATTTTGATTGGTCACTTGCTACTTCAGATTGCGGAGTGGTTCATCATGGTTTGGGTTTGTTGGAATCAAATGTTTGAGGCTGAGAAATATATAATAGTGTCGTCTGCGTATTGGAGTATTGTTTGGATTGTGGTGGCATCGTGAAGAGGACGGGGGCAAAACGGGGTCCTGGGGGACTCAAACCTTAGAGATCAGTGTGGTGACAAAAGCAGTACCGACTCTCATGTGGATTTGCCGGTTGGAGAGCTAAAAGGCAATTAGCCTGATGGAGTGTTGAGGATGGTTTATGTGTATGAGCTTCCATCAAAATCTTTTTGAAAGTTGTTGATGTACCATTGCATGCATGTTCGTCATCTTGATTTCATTCAGGTTGGAGCCTAGCTCCCCTACCTTTCAGACGGGCTTTTGTCAAAGAGACAAATGGGTCATAACTGATTAGTGATGGCGGCATGAATGTCTTCATACAGCAGTACCGCCTTTCGCGATGTATCCCCACCTTGCTGGGGTGAGATGTATGAAGATATCATTCATCTATTGACGGAGGACATGAGGGCCTCATTCCACAGAGTGTCGTGGCCTTTTATATCCGGAGGAGTCGTCTACATCTTCCCTGACTAACGGATTACCGTGAGTTTCCGCACATTCGAAAACTCCCCGATTCCTCGACTGAATGAACTGCTGAATGTGCGGATGGCTTCGTTCCATACGAACCATGGAACATTCACAATCATCCGTAGTATTTTGTTTTGTAAAATATCCAAATTGGAGATGTTGGACGGAGTCGCTTGTCCCCAGATATCTGAAGAATACATGATGAGGGGCTTGAACATCGTGTTGTAGGTCGTAACTCTGTTTTTGCAAACGAAATATATGGCGGTAGGTTCAAAACCTATGAGACATGGAATCAGTGGCTCCAATTCATGTTTGAAATACAATGAAATAGATAGCATTCCACATCGATTACGAGATTGCGAAATTTCTAATGATACATGGAAATGTTGTAAGGAAAAAATAAATAAGAAATTTAACTGGTGTAACAATAGTGGTGATCCAAAAGAGATTTTTCAAACGGTATTCGAAAATGAAAATGACGCAAATGTTTGGTGATGGATTTATTGTGGTTTATCGTATAACAGCACAAAGATTCAACATGGTTTGTTAACACACTTAGAAGAAATAGGTGGTTTATTATAGAGTCTAATTGTTTAGATAGATTTTCAAAAAAATGTTTTCATTTAGATATAGAACTATATAATTATTAAATAGATAATTGAAGAGGTTCTTTATGAAAAAAATTCAAATTTGCAGGTAGGAAGCGTTTGATAGATCTCATATATCTGTTAGAAATATGGATGAAGTCGACTCATAATCATCACCATATCAATGTTTGACGATGGTCAATGTAAAGGGAGGCTAGTTTGGAACCTTGGGGTACTCCGTTATATATATGAGACATTTTCGATCAAGTATAAGATTTAATCAATTGGCTTCTGTCAGTTGGATATGTAATTTCCCAAACTCCATAATTGTGCAGTTTTCTGAGAAAAAACTCCATGATTCACGCATTATATCAAAATAAATGCATATCAAATATCTAAATATCAGTTATGTGATGAAGTAAAATGACCTCCTATTCTTGTTTTCAACACATCTTCACCAGAAAGATCAACTTATTCCCCGGAATCATGTTATTTACATTCTCATATTGCGGCAAGATACACATCCTAATCGGTAATGTAAAATGCAGAGTCACGCGAGAATTACTATCATCGGCAAACAACAAATCAAGCGGTTTTCGTTTTCTCTTTGTTCCAACCACTTGCACGTTTGTTTGATAACACACCCAGGGTTTCCTGCAATTTAGTACACCTCCATCACATCAACTACACTTGTCCGCCTTTGGTTCTTCCAGTTAAATTAATTCATTAAATTTAACCGCTCCGTTATCTGTACTGTTCAGTACTGAACCGGGCATTCAGAACACCATATATGTTGGCAATCATTGGAATTTTTGTAAGGCTGAGAAGTGCATAACTCACATCAATGTTACTTGATGAAAATCAATAACTATCTATGATAATAATAATAGATTCTTCACAACAAACTTCATCCAAAACACATTTCAATACATAGTACCTGCATCAGTTACTGGTACATCAAACTATTCAATTATACCTTTCATATTACAGTAGATGATGACAAAAATTATTGAATGAATTACTTAGGCTGAAAAATTCGTACGCTAACATTAATTTTTTTAGGAATGTAGGCTTTTATAGCTGCCGTCAATGCCGTCGAAGCAAAAAAACTTTTCATGAAATTCAATTTTATTATTCAATATAGTTGCATACGAGGACAGTACAACGATTATAGCGGTCATACAATTTCATACAATCATTTTTATAATACGATTTGTCTCCAGCCTCAAAATAGACACGGTCTTCCGTGTCACAAATTTTTTTGTACAAATCCAATTCAACAAACGAAGTTATCATCATTTTTTGATAACAGTAAAAAAAACAATTACGTACTTCATCACAAAAAAATTTGATTAGAAATATTACTGTGATGGCAAAATTCATTTAGCTCTTCAATCATAACTTTCAGGCCTTCAAATCTACTGAATTTGAGAATTCTAGCATTTAATTACTTAGGTACAGACCTGAATAATGATAACTATCTACAGCAAATCGTAAAAATATAATTTGAGAACTGAATTTGTTTTTAATTGTAATGGTATACATATTATGAAAGTTATGAATGAAAGATATACCTCTGTTATATATGTTTGTTAACTTATTCCATCAATTGTTCCTTGATTGAATTTTTTTTTTTGCCAATTGATCGAATCATTTCTTCATCAGTGAGCCTTTTAGCTATGTCTAAGGTTACATCATTTTCTGTTTGAAAAGTATGTGTTTTGAGTATTTTAGTGGGATATAAATAATATATGTATTTTTTTACCCTTGAAAATGTCAATCTGGTCATTTAAGCCCGAGTCACTGAGAAATTCCTCCATGTTTAAAAATAAAAGATGAAGAAAAAAATAAAACTATATTGCATGTTTTGAGTTCGTGCAGTTTTGTTGGATGTCATCATTTCTATAAATATGTTACAAATAACTTTCCTTTTTTTGGTCTTACTAATTTTAATAAAGTAATACAATAGA
>WOGN01006241.1:0-12578 GCA_015342105.1 Leptinotarsa texana
GTTTCGTTCCTTATGTTTTCTACTAAAGTCAGTGAATTTACTTTCACTGACAGTTTGACGAGTTTAACATATTGTCTATATCCATTCGTTTTGACAGATTTATTAAGTAACCCACCACCGACACAAACTTTATGACATATGCTTGCTATTTCCTTATTTTGTTAAAAATAGTATCGTTGCCCAGAACAAAATGACTAGCTCTTGAGTTTGCGTAGACAAGTACGCGATTTGATTTTCGATTTTTATTGAATTGATAAATAAACAGTTTGACGAGTGGCGAATATTTCTATATTCATTCATTTCTATATTCATATATATTATTAAGTAATATATAACAGACGTAAACACCTGGATACGCCATATACAGTAAATTACAAAAATATTGTAGTCCCTTTTCAAATCTCATTGAAAATTATTATTGACCTTTCACAGATAGATACTACAGTTCTTCAAATATTTTCTTATCTTTAGTCATTTTATGATAATATGATATCAAGAAAATCACTCATATGAGTGTGCTTACCTCATTAATTATGATAATAATTTTGATTATAATCAAATTTAAATATTATTTTGTAATTTTTTCCAAGACAAGCATATGCCTTCGTGAATTCAATATTTATTCATCACATTCATTTTTATTGACATAATCTGTACTCTTGTTTGCTTATAAATTATTTAATAATAATAATAATAATAATAATAACTCGTCTTTATTATTTCCAATATTAGGTACTTAACAGTTTTTTTACAATGAAATTTTTTTTACAGGAAAATACAAGGCGAAGTTCAGTTTATTTTCATCGCAATGAAAATAACCTGTTCTTCCACTTAACGTAAATTATAATTAAAATTGCCGAAAAGGAGTAGGTAGTACATAAAATATGAGTACAAAATAAAGGTTATAAATATATAAATGAAAAAATAAAAATGTAAAAATGAAGATACTTAGAGACAGTACCTACATTGACGATAGTCACTCTGTAAAGCTGAAGCCAGACGCATCATAGTAGGCATTCTCTGAGAGATGTTTTTTCAGTTTCCGTTTGAAATTAGCCAGGGTTGCATTTTTCATTGATTGGGACAGTGAGTTGTACAATGCTATGTATGAGTTATATCTCCTTGTTATTTCTAGTCTTTGGTTTGGTGCTCAAATATTATTTTTGTTTCTAGTATTATAAGAATGGTTATTACCGTTTGTAGTAAACTTTTCTAAATTTTCTTGAATATGTATCAAATTGCAGTTATATTACACATGATGGCAGAGTTAATATATTGAACTTAATAAACCAATTCTTACAGCTCTTCATTTGACCTATTCCAGCTGAAGCTCTGATTGCACTTTTTTGAATTTTAAATATCCTCGAGATATGAACAGATGTGCCCCAGTTTATCAATCCATAATAATAATAATACTAATTTATTAAACCACTGTGGTATAATATATATATATACATATGGTACTTCAATTGAATCAAACTATTTACCCTTAGTACATAATTGAAATGAAGTATAAAAAAATTGTGAACCAATATAAACGATATATAGTAAAAACACAAAAGAATAAAAATATAAACACTTACAAAAGCAATTGTCAGTAAGATATATCTTATATTATAATAATAAAATTAATTCTGATTTATTTTCGTCAATAGGTACAATATGTACATATGTACATATGACATCTCAATACATTGTTTGGGAGACCAAGTGCAATTAACTTATTGGACAGAAAATTCCATGATACAGAGTCGAATGCCTTTGAAAAGTCAAAAAATACACTTATAACAAAATTACCAACGTCCAAGTTGGAATATATGTTGCTGAGAAAGTGATAAAGGGCTAATAGGGTCAATAATCAAATTAGCATGACATGCTGTACGGACTGTTATCACTTTTTATTGTTAGAAAAATGAAAAATTCATATTTTCCAATCTACAATGAGTACCCCCATGAAATTTTGTATAAGACCATGTAGAGGAGTGTACTAATAGGGTCAATCATCAAATTAGCATGACATGCCGTACTCTGATACGAATTTTTATTGTTCGGAAAATAAAAAATTTGTATTTTCCAATCTACGATGAGTAGACCCATGAAATTTTGTAAAAGACCATTTAGAGGGGTGTACTGATAAGGTCAATAATCAAATTAGCGTGACATGCCGTACGGACTGTTATATAAGTTTTTATTTTAAGAAAAATGAAAAATTCATATTTTCCAATCTACCACGAGTACCCCCATGAATTTTCGTAAAATATAATTTAAAGGGGTGTTCTAACAATGTAGATCATCAAATTAGCGTAACATGCCGTACCGACTTTGATACGAATTTTTATTGTTCGAAAAATGAAAAATTCATATTTTTTAATCTACGACGAGTACCCTCATGAAATTTTTTGGAAAACCATTTGCCGATGTGTACTAACAGAATGATTTATCAACTTAGCATGACATGTCGTACCGACTCTGATACGAATTTTTACTGATAGGAAAATGAAAAATTTGTATTTTCCACTCTACGATGAGTACCCTCGTGAAATTTTGTGAAAAACCATTCAAAGGGGTGTTCTAACAGGGTGGATCATCAAATTAGCGTGACATGCCGTACCGACTCTGATACGAATTTTCATTGTTAGGTGAAATTTTGTGAAAGACCCTTCAGAGGGGTGTGCTAACAGGGTGAATCATCAAAATTCGTATTAGAGTCGGTACGGCATGTCACGCTAATTTGATGATTCTCCCTGTTAGTACACATCAGCAAATGGTCTTTCAGAAAATTTCATGAGAGTACTCATCGTAGATAGGAAAATATGAATGTTTCATCTTCCTAACAATAAAAATTCATATCAGAGTCGGTATAGTATGTCACTCTAATTTCAGGAGTCACCTTGTTAGTACACCCCTTTGAATGGTCTTTCACAAAATGTAATGGAGGTACTCATCGTAGATTGGAAAATATGAATTTTTCATTTTCCTAACAATAAAAATTCGTATCACAGTCCGTACATATCAGCAAATGGTTTTCTACGATATTTCATGGGGTTACTCATCGTAAATAGAAAAATATGATTTTTTTCTTTTCCTAAGTATAAAATGTTGTAAACTAGGGGATACGGCACGTCACATTGATTTAATCATTCACTCTATTAGTGCACCTCACTAAAAGGTATTCCACAAAATTTCTCGCCGTGATTTGGAAAATACGAAATTTTGTCAGAGAAAAGGAAGTATTCACCTTCAAAAAATAATAATGCTTCCTATGCTTACTCAATACGATTATGAAAAATTATCAGTGAAAAATTTTATTTCAAGTTCTTCTCTGTGAATATATTTTTAGAAATTTTTTTGATTTGTTCGGCTCAATTGTATGATATCGCCCAATTAAATGTCACACTTAGATTTATGACAAACTTGGCAACACTGCCTACACTTTCTCCTCTATCCCCACATCGACAGTCAACACGTCATAAACTGTGGATGAAAAAACGTGGCTGACTTCACACTAATATCGAGATATACATATCTATGCAATCAATTACAAAATTAATTGTAACTAACCTCAAATCAAATTGATGCTTAGCAAAACCAAACAAGTCGTTTTCGTCAATTAAGAAGTTAAAGAAGGTGTGTTCAATAAATACTTCTATTGAATATGCGATTTCACGAAAGAAGTTTCTCACAGATGTTTTGCAACAAGAATGACCTCTGTCGATGAAATATAACAGTTCAACAATTTTACTTTGATGAATTACTGGCGATAATCAAGATGGATAAAATGATAAAAATTGACATAAGCTCCAACAGTGCTGAAAGTAAACGTAGGAGGGTTTTCAAATCAAAATCCTCGCACGATTCGAATAGGTTATGAAAGGTTCGTGAATTATTGTTGGATTGTTAATTTGAGATACATTTCGTAACATAATCACAACTGGCACAGATAAAAAACTCTCCTAATACTCTCGAAAAAAATTTTAGAAAAAAGGTATAATTGGAACATCTATAAAGCGAAAAAATGAATTTCAGTTCGTACAATTTCCCGTTAGAGATATCTAACAGAAGTAAAGACCAATATTTTTCGAATCTTAAACTCAAAGACATACATTAACTCCAAATACCTCTTTAAAATTTGCTGGTATTAGTGAATACTGATGAAATTATTCATTTTTTGTTGAATTATACAAGTAACGTTCAAAAAATAGTTTTTTATGGAACCTGAATTCTTATTTTTGCTGTTTTTCGAAAAAAAAATTATAGTAGGCCTTGAAATAAAGGATTATACACATTAAATTCAGAGCCAAGTACATAAATAATCAGTTGATACATGGGAATATGTAGGATGTAAACACCATAAACATTTTCAGTTACCAAATTTTGATGAAGATTTTTCAAATAGAAACGTCGAGAAATATATGCAACACATACAAAAACTTGATTAATGGACATTTATTCACCTCTATCTGCGAGATTTTAAGAGATATTTGAAGCTAGTATATGTTTTCCAGTTGTTTCGAATATGAAAAATATTGGTCTCTACTGTTTTGAAACACCTCTGACACCTGACACTGATTTCGTTTGTCCGAAGAGAAGCATGAAGAAATCCATTTATCATAATAGAAGCTACTAAGATTTATGAAAAGTATCAGATATTCGTCTTAAAAAGTTGATGATGAAATTCAATGAACGAAACGTCGCATTGAGCATTGTTCGTATCAAAACATAAGAAACGGGAAAAACCACAAAAAGCATTTGATTATTTCATATAAATTCGTAATATGAATAAAATTAGTGCTTTGTCTTGCAATGTTATTCGAAACAGTGCTGATGAGGTGAAAAAATAAGTGTCTTGTCCCGAATCTTTGAAGTAACCCAATGAGAATGGTGCTGACAATGATTAATATATATTGTACAGCGTTCCTATAAATGGTTTCTGTTTCATTTTAAAATGAAGTGTGTAGTACAAACTGAATTAAAAAACAGTATTTTCATGTAAATCAATGTTCATATAAAAATAGTTGTTCCAAAGTATTTTTTTTTCATGTTATTCAATACTCATGTGAAAGATGTTATTTCATCATGGTTTCTTTCCGCTTTGTATCTAAAGAAAACTCACATCTATAATAATAATATTTATTTGCTATTCGATTTGAAATACACAATAATCTTTGTTAACGACAAATAAATATAGTTCCCACAGAAGGATAAACCTATGCGTGGCTATATCATTTTAATATACAATAGATTATAATGAATGAAATATAAAAATGAAGTTTCTTTCGGTATGAACAAAAAAAGCATTAGAGAAATTGAATGCAGATATTTGAATCATATATAGTCAATATAAATAAAAACATTCAGCATGAACAAACAAAGCACTAGAAAAATTGTATACAGATATCACATTAAATTTGCATATAGTTAATATAAATAAAAACATTTGGGTTATATAATGAAACAATCGCAATAGGAACATTACATCCAACATCACTCACACATCAATCAAACAAATACCGTATTTTTTAAAAATGAAACAAATAAAACAAACAAACCATGGATAAGTTGACCTACAGATTACACAACTCTAATCACATACATCATACATGTATTTTTCACATCAATCTATCTGTGCTCTAGACAAACCTGAGATCCAAGCTTTAAGCTTATTTTTCTACATATTAATGCCAACGATAGTTTTGATATGTGCTGAAATAAGATTATACAGCCGAGGAGCTAAGTAAGTATAACACTTTTGTTACGTATTTTTGATTCTGGTACATAATGTACATTAAAAATAGATTATGAAATATGAACTAAAAAAAATAACTCCTTCAATTCAAATGACCTATGGACTTCTAATATTTCATATTAATATTCAGCTTCTTTTCAGCGCTACTACAGCATAATCAAACAAATTATCCCTAAGTACAGAAAGCTTGAACCTTCTTGCTTTATAATAACGCCTTATTAAAAACGCAAAACTTCTTTCAAAGAGAAAAAGCGAAGACAATAGTCACTTTCATTTTGATTTTAACAGAAGAAAAAAATCGCTTCCGACCTCCATATGAAATTACAATGAAGCCTAATCGAGAATGTTGTGCAACGCTGTATCACCACACTAACTGAGACAAAAACGAGAAACTTCAATAGGCGATGA
Source organism: Leptinotarsa texana (assembly GCA_015342105.1). Taxonomy (NCBI): domain Eukaryota; kingdom Metazoa; phylum Arthropoda; class Insecta; order Coleoptera; family Chrysomelidae; genus Leptinotarsa; species Leptinotarsa texana. The sequence goes on from WOGN01006241.1 coordinate 6,155, forward strand.
GGACAAGATTTGCGGCACATCGACATATAGTCAATGCAACTGCTGCAAAAGTGAAAAGAGAATATTTTTTAGAAAAGATCAGTTTTTGGAAAAATATTTTTTTGTTTTGTACTTCTCTATCATTATACGAAAAACATGGAAAATTTGCAAAGAAAGGAATAAAGTAATTCACTTCAATGAAACTTTTTACAATGATGTTATTATAGTCCAAACATAAAGATATTGAATTACACGGAAAATTATAGTCTCGCATTCATTGTGTTTATATCTAGTAACTGGTCATATTTGAAAATTCTGCTCATCCAAATACTTATCTCGATGTTTCTGAGACCAAAATCTGCCTCTGTCATTAAAATGTAAAATTAATTATATCTCATAGAAACTCGCATTTTTTCTACCACATCTGAGGGAAATTATCAAAATGGTATGGACGGAAATTTTTTCCAACGTTTTCGGAAAGAAAAACCTTCATTTCCCCATGAAAATATTCTAATGTATAATGTGATATTTTGAAAATATTTCTTGTCGTAGTATGAATGTACCTACATTATTTGACTTTCAAATTACTATATGATGTTCAATAATTGAAAGTCATAAAAGTGTTTGGCGTGAAAAAAGTTGAGTAGTTACAAGCAAAGCTAGCAAATTGAATTGTAAACTTATAGCAGCATGACGATTTTTTCATTTTAAGCAATTTCTCAAAAACTACCACACCAATTGAAAAAAATACGCATTAATAACAACAGAATGGCTTTCGAAATATGATACAATTTAATCTCCATTCTTTTTTAAATATTATGAATTTTCTCGGCCATGAGGTTGAACGTGTCTACAAATTTGAGACTAAATATGTATTGAAACAAATATCAAAGAACAAAAATGACGTCTAAGCGCAGCCAACTACGCATTTTTGGTTTAAACATCTTGTTGACAAGTTGATATAGATTTTCACCAGTATTACTCTGTAGATAAAGAAAACTCGTACATCACCAGTATTGTCCAAGAAATAAATGGATAAACTGCTGAAACAAAAAGCCAATGATGAATAGTAATTAATTTTCACACAATAAATTGATGGATGTAGCCGTTACTACGTGGTAGGACATCATAATGAAAAGAAAAATGGAAATTTCTATGTTTATTACCACTTTTATTTGTAACAAAGTTTATTGTTTAAGTTTAAAAATGTCCGTATAGGACGAAACTGCAGTAACGTTAGTTACAAATAAAAGTGGTAAAAAACAGACATTTTCATTTATCTTTCCATTAATTTTCACACAACAATCAAATGTTTAGTTCTGTGAACATCATCGACCTCATTAGATAATTACGAGAATCTAATTGAAGTAAATAAGATACTTTTTCTTCAAATTTTTCGAACGCAGATAAAAAATTGTCTAGAAAGTGAAACGAAGGAATGATTGTTGCAGACGGCGCGGCATTGCAACACTATCATTTCAACATTCGAATCGTCTACGAGGTGTGGCCCATGCACTATCAGGAGACACCATAATATTCGTTCATTGACCTTTATTTCAGTTTCATCTTCAGTTCAAGAATGCTAGGATGTGATACGTGTTTTGTTATATCGGAATTAAAGGTCTACGAAGGAGATATAACTGATGGATACTCCAAATGTTCTTATAAGGCAAAATATTCGTTCAATGAAATTTTCATGTAGAAAAAATACGAATTTAATCACATTGACTATCCTTATGAATTATAATAAGAATTAACAGAAATGCTGTTTGTGAACGACAGTTCTTACGTGAAATGTAATGATATAAGTTCAATTTTTCGGGAAAGAAAGGTTATAGTTTTCTATTTCTCCCTCTATATACAAAAAAATGTGAAATATTTCAAAGAAATATAGGAAGCAACATTAAATTAAACGAAAGAAGAATATTTCCGAAACAACTACTTTCATATAAACATTGAATTATACAAAAAACATTTTTTCTTATTCAGTTTGTACAAACATTCTTTATCAGATGAATCAGATATTATTCACAGGGTTACTACACATTACAGTAAATGAAAGCAGTAAAATTTCACTTACATGGAAGACTGATATCCTCATAGGCGGATATCGATGTTTTCGAATAACATTACAAGATCAATTCATAAAATTGTGTCTTCATGTATGGTCAGCCTAACAGTTAAGTTACTCGAATTGTTGCTCAGTGAAATTAATTAAAAATTTCGAGAAATAGTGACAAAAAAATACCCCAAACAAAGTAAGTCCATAAGTAAAGCATTTTATCACACTCAACTACAATTTGAAAGAAATAAACGAAAAATAACCCAAAATCATGACCGAAGAGAGATTGTTTATTTAGCGCTCTGCATGTATACCACATAACATGTATGTTATATTAGAAAAATTAAATAACATGTATAAAACCCAAAACAATCGCCTCATTTTTTCTCGCTCGATGAAACGTCAAAACAGCCACACTTGTACAATTTCGAGCATGAATTTCGCTAGCATTGATACAAAACGTATAATCGACGAAATCCAGCAAAATAGAACAGGACTAAAGAGTGCCATTGATGCAACAGAAGCACGCACGAATTCAATTAAAAATAGAAGAGTCATACGAGAGAATCAGAAAACTGAAAGAGGAAAATTCTTTCCTGAAGCAGAAAATTGAGAAACTAGAGAGGCAGCAGAAATCAAATAACATTGTTATATTCGGACTCCATAGAGAACGTCACGAAATCACTTTTGATTATAATATTCAAGATCACATAAAGTCAGTACTTCATGTAGATCTTATAGCAAATCAAATGAAAGACATATATGGCTTGGGATCGACAAGAAACTGTCCTGTGAAAATCGAATTTGTATCAAATCTCATCAAAAAAAAAACATATTCGCAAACTGCAAAAAACTAAAGGAACCAATCGACACCTACCCGAACCCTCCTCCGCGAAGTATTTGACGAAGAAACGGCAAAGTACTGGAAGAAAAGATCAAAGCAAACATTGGGTCCCCCAAAGATAGCGAAAACTTTGAAACCGACAGAAAACAACTACAAAAACAAACGACCAACCAAATGACCCAGAGAGAGAGAAGAAGAGTTAGAGTCCTCAGGAATCATAATGATCTCCTGAGGACGCTAACTTGGTTAACGAAACACACGTTGAAAGGCAGGTGATTTTTGTTCTGGAGAACAACGGAAACAAATTGTCAGCTGTTAAAAGGTGATGCCATTTTCTAATGTGAAGCAACTCATCCGAAGATTTCACTTCTTATGGTGACAATTATTGCGCAAAAATAACTTGTCGGAAGCGATTATAGATGATTTGTATTCATCTTGCGTCTACTCAGTGACTACCAAGATACAACAGTCTCTCTATAAATCGACAATTGAATCAACGTTCAACGGTAACATTGACAAATCTTCAATAGATTATGGAATGAATGAGTTGAATTTCCAAATATATCCCCAAATCATCAATTTTCACTATATTCGCTTCATTGACTACATAAAACAGCAATCTTCAGAAGTCGCCAAGAAGAGCTTCCATTGAAATATTTTCAAATTTTTATTTTTTTATATTACTCAAAATCAGAAAATTTTCAGAGCGGGGAAAAACTATTTACATCGCTTAAACAATACTATATATTTTTGCATCTAAAAAGTTTTATTCAACTTGACACGTTAGTTATAGTTAGTTATTGTGGGACATATCTCTAATTTTGAACCAATAACATCGCTGTTTTTGAAAAGGACAGATTTGGACGTGGCTTACCGGACAAATAATGATTCAAACCATTTCATCAAAAATAAAATGAAGACAACAATTCAGTATCGGATAGATGAGGATTACGACGTCTGTTCAAAAAATAAGCTGAATGTTCAAATTTCGCGGGCTACCTACATTTCATTAGCGATTTTTTATTATTATTTATGTTGGCACACTCGTCTCAAACATATTTTCACAGTTTCAGCTATTCAGCATGTTCAGTTTGTTGGTGGGAGGGACAAAAGTTAGAAAAATGTTGTATATTCAGCGATTTTCTGATGTCGAAAAGTTGGATCAAACAGGTGGTACAAACTTTTCACAAAAGGTAGAGAAAATGTGAATGATGACGTTTGTCCTGAAGGCCACAGCACATCAACAAACAATCAAAATGTTGAGAAAGTGAAGAAAATCGTTATGGACAATCTTCGAATCACTATTAGAAAAGTTGCTGAGAGTGTCGGGATATCGGTTTTCCTTTGCCATGCAATTTTTTCGTAAATTTTCACATGAAACGTGATGCAGTGAAGTTAATTCCAAAATTTCTGAATTTTGACCAAAGGAATCGTCACATGCGCAGGTATCAGGAATTATTGAATGACGTTAACCGGCGATCCAAATTTACTCAGAAGGCCGATGACGGGCACTTCATCAGGACCAGAAGCCTTGTTGATATTGAGCTGTTTCAGAATTCACCTGACTAGACGTTGTCGAAAAATAATTTCCGACTGTGAAGTGGGACGCAAATTCTTCGGCTAGTTGATTTGCTTTTTCTATGGCTGTTGTTGCAATTGAGCCATCCGCTTGTATTACTGGTGGAATTGTGTATTTTGTAAACTTTTGATTAACAGCTTCAGCTCCCGACTAGAAGGATCTAGACCCGTAGGGATTGGCAAGCAGTTTATCCCTAATTTTCTGATTGCTGAGTTCTTTACTTCCATTTACTCAAATTTTGCAACTGTTGTGAGCATTATTGAACCTACTTCGGTTCTTGGCACTGGGATTTTCACGCCACTGCCGGTAGGCGAGGTTTTGGAGGTGAGAGCTAAGCAATTTTTGTTGAACCAAAGTTTGCCGTTAGAAGTCCGTTTCATTGAAGAACGAATATATGTATCCATGGATGATAAATAACTTCCGTGACTTCAGAAACACAAACAGATGAATCTTCAGAGCTGAAACAAACATCTAGAAAACGGAAATTTCGGAAATGGTCTTGAAAATCCTCCCACTCAGCAGATCTGTAATGCCAAACTTTGCGCGGTTTAGATCGTTTCCCAATATTTATGGGTAATTCACTCAACACTCAAATGAATTTGTGACCCGAAGATCCCAATGGAGACCTTACGATGACTGCGTAAATATCTGGATTTGTTGTTGGATATAGATCAGAATTTCACTAGTTCGGACTTCCATTATCTAATATGTAAAATGATTTAAAAATCCCCGAAACAACTGAAAAAAAAAGAATTGAAAATAAATAGCTGAAAATAACAATTATATTGAGCAAAAAATAACCTGAAATGAAATAATAGTGAAGTAAAATACAAGTAAAATTAAAACGATTGAACAAAAGATAATAAAGAAATACAAATAAATATGAATAAAAAAGTTAAGAGATTCCAAGCCATGTTAGTTTACGACGTTTCGATTGTTAGTACCTACAATCGTCTTCGGGTGATGACTGGACTGATTCTTCTGAGAGATGACTATTTATGGGTCGTTCGAGTACTTTCACTTATCCCCACTTTCCGTTTATCCGCTTCACTGGTTCAGTGAGAGATGACCGTCTGGCGGGAGTTGGCCATTTTTCGTTTCATGATGGGTTTCCATATGTTGCGTATCTCTACGCAAGCTTGGCTGAATACGTTGTTGGACAGCATGTATGCGGCTTCCTTGAATTTTCTCCTGAACCAATGTTCCTCTCTGTATATGATCTCAGCTTGGGACCACTTGATATTGTGTTGATGGGTCCAAACATGGTCTGCTATTCCTGATTTACTGGTTTCCCCTCGCTAGGTGTGTTTCCTGTGCTCGGCAATGCGCACATTTAATGGTCTCTTAGTTTCACCAATATAGGTTTTTCCGCACTCACAGGGTATTCCATAAATGCAATTTTCGGAATCGCAGTCCGCGTTTGGTGGCCTGGTTTTTGTGAGGCTGCTACGGGATCGCCACTTTCACCAGTCATAGCCAACATATATATGAAGTGGTTTGAAACTCTGGCCATTGAAGAAGCCCACAAGAAATCTCGGGTCTGGTTGAGATATGTTGACGACACCTTCGTAATATGGAACCATGGGAACACTGAACTAGAGGCATTCCTGAAACACATCAACAGCATGAGACCTTCCATCACTTTTACTGCGTAAAAATCAAAGTATTTTTCACAAAGAAAATCTTTTATTTATCAGTGACTTGTCGTATTTAACAATTTTGCCTATCAAAAAAATTGTTAAGAAATAATACAATAATTATCTTTTACGTTTCGGAGGCCAAAATCTGCCTTCAGAAATGGACAAAAAAGTTCTAATATTGGCAGTTATTCCTTTTTGATTGTTTATTTCTTTACTTTTTCGGCGGATGTCAAAGGGGTTATGAAATATAATATAGTTATTGTGATTCTCATATAATCAAAAATGAATATTGAATAACAAAATTAGTTAGCTCCCTAACT
>WOGN01006242.1:0-12576 GCA_015342105.1 Leptinotarsa texana
CCACTATTCCTGATTGAACTTGATGTGGAAGTTAATGAAGTAGCCATTTGCTTCTACTTGCAATATTGCTGTCTTTGGCAAGTGAAATCAGTAGCTCTCAACTCAATTTCCCGTCTGAATTCTCCGGAGAAAACTGTAAAACTTGTAGTTGTTAGGAGTGCTGACTTATTCAAATTGCAAGTTTTGAAGTGGTCTTCTTCCAGGTCTATTGAATTATTAGTCGAAACCATTTTGTTTAAGCCCTCTGATCCGTTAATACGAGCAAGGACAATACAAATAAAATAGGGATTTTGGAGAGAATTTCAACGACGTTCTTCTTTAAACAAAAATATATTATGTGTTTTGTTCCTAAGGTAACGTGTAAGCGACAACGTGACGTCACAGCGGCGCTTTAAATGAGTTTGTTTTGCCTTTTTGTTGTTGTTGAGTAAATATATATTAGATGTTACCGGGCAATCCTTTCTTTTGTGTGAATTGATTATTTAGTAATTTGTACCAATACGCGTAACCTGTTTATTATTGTAATATAATTGGTAATCATTTTTATATCGTTCTGATTTGTCTGTTCATACCCAGTCATTCTGGGCAGTCTACTAGTTGAGACTGGCTCATTGATAACTAACATATATCTCCATGAAATTAACATTTAATGGCATAATCTTTGACCAAAGTAGCCTCATAAACCGATACGGCGCATGTGGTGTTAAAAGGTGCAGTTTTGTTGATTACCCATGCAAAGCCGTGTCAGGTTGCTAATAACATAAATTTGGGATTCATCACATTTATGTTTATATAACGTTGTTTTTCAGGAATACTACCTTGGATGTTGAAGTTGCATGTCTCGATATAAGCTCACTGGGAGATGAAACCAAACGTTCCGAATTAGTTGCAGTAGGTTTATGGACTGATATTTCAACACGTATATTGAGATTACCAGATCTTTCAGAAGCTCATAAGGAACTCTTGGGCGGTGGTAAGTCAGGAATGAACGTGGCTAATTTATTCAAATAACATCCTTGAAAACAAAAGTGAAATCTTCATTATCAAAAGTTGATTTATTAGAAGTGTATTAGTCGGCCAGTTTATATTTACATTTTGAGAGTTTTTTTTATTATATATTTTTCAGAAATAATTCCTCGTTCAGTCCTGATGGCCAACTTCGAAGGACAGAATTATCTTTTGTGTGCACTTGGGGATGGATCGATGTTCTATTTCTTACTACAAAAGGATTCTGGGATATTAACGGACAAGAAAAAAGTTACGTTGGGTACCCAACCAACAGTATTAAAAACATTCAGATCTCTCAGCACAACAAATGTTTTCGCCTGCTCTGACAGACCGACTGTTATCTATTCTTCTAATCATAAGTTAGTTTTCTCTAATGTTAATATGAAAGAAGTCAATCATATGTGTTCCCTGAATGCCGAAGCTTATCCTGATAGGTGAGTATTCCGATAAATAATCAAATATTATGTAATAAATTTGACAGAGCAATTCCACTCAAAAAAGATATGTTTGTACTTTCTTAAGGCTACGAGAAATTGAAAAATATTAATATGGAGTTATCGAAACAAGTGAAATACTTAAAATGATAAATTCTTCAAAAGGGTAACTCATTAATTTATATTATAAATCATTTTGAATTTTGAGATATACAGCTCATCGAAGATTGAAAATAAATGCTTTGTATTCTGAAAGAGTCATTTGATATGTGATGAAATTGACCAATACTTGATGAAAATCCATTACTAACGAATTCAAAAAAAACTTTATTGTGAGGTTTTCATTAAACAGTTTTACAAAAATGTAACACGTGTTTCCCTATACAATGGCGTGTAGTGATTCGAAGAGAAAGGTGAAATAAAATTTTTGCAAACATTCGCGCAATAAACGAATAAAGTTCTTTCATGTTTGGTTAATTTATGTATTTATATAGTGATTAGAACTTGTATTACAAAATATGATGTACGTGTATAATTCCAATCAAATAAAGTTTGAATTGAAATAAAAGATATATCGAATTATGTTGTGGAGAGGAGGGTATTTTAGAATACTAAATATCTCTGAAGATTACGACTACAATGTAGTCAGTTTTCAAAAGTAATTTAGAGATTTGAATAAATATCTGTTTCAATTGTTGTGACTTGAATATTATTCAGTTGTCTTGTTGAACGCCTGTCAATCTGTGAGTTGGTGGTAAAAATCAATTCAAACTGCAAATACTTTAAACAATGTGCTAGGAATCTCACGTTGAAAGGTGAGACCTCGTTAATCCTTGCTCGAATTCTGAGGGTTTCCGTTCATAGGGGTAATAGCTGGTTAACAGAAAAACAGATTTTCTAACAGAAATGAAGTTACTTTATATTTATACTCAAATCAAGTAATCCTTTTGGTTTATATACATGTTTGTAAGTTCTTTATAATCTAGATATGAATTTAGTCATATTGTATTGAATCATTTTAAAGAATTTTAAGTGGTCTTGAAATTAACGTTTTTTTTTACTAAACCATAAAACAATTAAGATACTGTGGATTTCGTATACACAAATTATTGAACTAGTATAAATTTATCATAAAGGAATGTACAGCTGTAAGAGACTCAACTTATCCTAAGAAATAAGGTTTGGGCTTCTAAGAATATTAATTGATATAAAATGATGAAAATTTTGATTTCAAGAAAAAACAGGTTGTATTCAAAATAGTATTGAGTAATCAAGATTTTTCTGTGGCAGTTTTATTATATTAAAAGGGATATAAGTCAAGTTAGCGTCCTCAGGAGATCATTGTAACTCAGTCATAATGATCTCCTAAGGATGCTAATTTGGTTAGCGAAACGCGAGTCGAGGGACCGTACTTTTTGTTCTGGTGTTGGGGAAGGGTTTTCACTAGTATCATGTTACTAACACTTGTTTTTTCTTCAGTTTGGCTTTAGCAACAGACACATCAGTTACTATAGGCACAATAGATGAAATTCAAAAACTACACATTAGAACGGTCCCTCTTCAGGAATCTGCAAGAAGAATTGCTTATCAGGAACAAACTCAGGTAAGTTCTGGATATTTTTGTTTATTCCCTAGGAATTTTCGTATAATACCTTCAATAGATGGTACATTTCCCACCTTTTTATTAGTTACTAAAAAACTATTTCATCTGCGAAAATGATTTTCACAAGCCATATAATTTATTGTTTGACATGTTACAGACGTTTGGGGTGGTGACTGCACGCATTGACATTCAGGATTCTACAGGATTGAACCCAGCGAGGCAGAGCGCCTCTACAATGGCACAATCTGTGACAATATCTAGCAGCGTCGGTTCTTTAGCTATAAGTAAATCAGGAAGCAGTAGTTTATTAGGTGGAAATCTCGTTCCTGACTATGGACAAGAAGTGGAAATACACAACTTGCTCATCATCGATCAAAATACTTTTGAAGTGTTACATGCCCATCAGCTTATGCAGCAAGAATATTCCATGTCTTTATTGTCCTGTCAGCTAGGGAATGATCCCAACCCTTATTTCATAGTAGGTATGTTGTATAAGGTAAACTTGGTTCTTCTCCTCTGGTTGGGTCTCATATCAAAAAGTACTGAATATTTAGATATATTTCACGTGACATTTCATTGCGTTACCTTGGAATATTGTAACTCAAAAGTGTCGATATGCCTGTTTTTGTGTTCATTTTGTTTGTGGTGGACTGAAAAGATTTGCGTGATAGTGTCTGGTTAGTGAGCAACAACCAAAAGTCAGAACAATGAATGAAAATTGGTCTATTATGTTGTAATAACAAAAAACAAATTAATTTTTTTTCTTCTGGTGTCTATGTTGTCAACGTCTAACGTCGCTAGCCTCTTGTTCAGGTTAATAACTTTCCTAGCCACCTAAATAGTATCATGATTAGTCAGCAATGTAACTAGCAGGATCAATCCACATTCAACTAGATACATTCTCGTGAGAAAAATATCTTGTTGAAGGATGATTTGAACTCACAAATCCTTTCTGAGTCTAGTGCACTACAACTGGTTCAATTCACTGCTATCAAACTAATTAGTTTGAGATTTGACGTAAATAGCCTTGCTAAATAGTTACTGAATAGTAAAATCAATTCAATCGATACATAATTGTATTTTGAAAAATAGAAGAGAGAAAACTCTCTCTCTCTCTCTCAAATTATTCGAAAGAAAAATATTGTATCGATAATAATTATCATTTCCAGATAAGTTATCAGACCTTGAGTCCAAGGAAGCTATGTAAGCTCTAAGATTATGGTTCATTTACTGACATAAAAACTTGGCAAGTTGACTTGGTTGTCACGCCAGTAGATGGTTCCATTTATGTCTTGCTTGCGTTTACGCAGATATTTTTATTAAGTACTTTTCTTGGTTACTCATATTTTGTCTTCAATTGAAGACCGCCTGCCCGTTAATAACTTCTAATTATATGCGAGTGCTTTCAATAGCAACCTGTGCTATGATCTTTATGACTCTACTCAAACTGAACGTTTTATTCTCTTGTTTGTTCTTTTATACGGTAAGAACGCCTTAGTGCAGGTATTTGTCCTCTCCTTTCATCCGGATGTCTTTTCAAATTTGCCTGTACTTGGGTTATATCAATATCCTTTGCGTTTCTTTAGGTTCATTGAATTATGACTTTTGAATTTATGGATGTTTCAGTTTTCCCAGATGTTCATATGGTTTCCTTTATTGACTTGCTTTATAAGTTTGTTTTCTGATGGGAGAAAGTTATGTTTGTTTTGTATGGCGTGTGTTGCGAGGTTTGATTTATATGATATTGGGTTTATGTAGTATTAGGACATTAATCTTATAGAAACATAGTATTATTTGTGAAAGAAACCACTAGATGTTAACCCTTCTATTTGTAAAAATTTAATTTGAAATATCAAATCAACCAGTACAAACAATAGTTTTTATTAGGTACTGCTAATGTAAACCCCGAGGAATCTGAACCAAAGCAAGGAAGAATCCTGGTATTCCAGTGGAACGACAATAAACTAACGCAGGTATCTGAAAAAGAAATCAAAGGAGCTTGCTATTCCCTCGCTGAATTTAACGGAAAGCTTTTGGCATGCATCAACAGCACAGTCCGTTTGTTCGAGTGGACGGCTGAACAAGAACTGAGGTTGGAGTGTTCACACTTCAACAACATCATATCTTTGTTCCTGAAGACAAAAGGAGACTTTATCCTTATAGGAGATCTTATGCGAAGTATGACCCTGTTGCAGTATAAAACGATGGAGGGTAGTTTTGAAGAGACCGCTCGGGATTATAACCCCAACTGGATGACAGCCGTTGAGATACTAGATGATGACATATTCCTAGGGGCTGAAAATAACTTTAATATGTTTGTCTGTCAAAAAGACAGCGCTGCCACCACCGACGAGGAACGATCGCAGATGCATGAAGTTGGCCAATTTCATATTGGAGATATGATAAATGTGTTCAGGCATGGTTCTCTGGTGATGCAGAATATTGGTGAAACGTCGACCCCAACCAAAGGCTGTGTTTTATTTGGAACTGTAGGAGGAGCCATAGGTGAGTATCTAAATCATTTTTATCTGGTCGTTAACAAAAAAATTTAATTACATTGTAATAATAGTCCTATCCACTATCCGTATTAAGTATTTTGGCTCAAATAATATATAAAAAAAAGTTCAATTTTTTCCTAACATTTTTGCGTTTTGTGAAAGACCCATCTGAAAACATGGTGGGCATCAGACACAAAAAGTTATCCAAAAGTAAAACATCCATTTCTCCCAAATTAACAATGATGATTTGAATTGATGGAGTTATATTGTTAGGGGTGACTAATTTTTGGGAACGAAAGTTTTTGGCTTTCTACTACTCCATCTTGATACAAAAAAATGGGGGAATCTTTCAAAGAAAGGAAGTAATCAATTTTAAAATAATTAACTCTACACATGGATGTGTAGATCATGCAAAGAAGTAACTTTCAGACACAAACTGGAAGAAAAAGCCCTCCTGAAACAGCTACTTTCATATTAACATTGAATTACACAAAAGAAAAAATTCTTTCAAAACAAATACTTTTATATGAACACTGAATAACACAAAAGACACTTTTCTCTACTCAGTTTGAATTCCAAACATTCATTATGGAATAAAATTAGATATGATTCACGGGAGTTTTACATTAATTGAATGGTAACAAATTGCACTTACATTACACTGTCATCCTCACTGGTAGACATCGATGTTTCGCCTTCAGTACCAATTTGGAACTGAAGAGCCCTAAGGCAATCTGGTACTGAAGATTGGTACTAAGGCGAAACATCGATGTCTTCCAGTGAGGATGACAGTGTTCCATGTAAGTGCAGTGTTACCATTCATTTAAAGTAGAACTCCTGTGAATGATATCTGATTTTATTCCATAACGAATGTTTGAAATACAAACTGAGTAGAGAAAAGTGTCTTCTGTATAACTCAGTGTTCATATAAAAGTTTCCTTCCTTTCTTTGGAAGATTCCCACATTTTTTTTGTATCAAGATGGAGTAGTAGAAAGCCAAAAATTTTCTTTCCCAACAATGATTATAAACTGAACATTATTTTTCTTCATAGAGCCATAAAAACTCTTGTACTTTTCACAATATGTTCGACTTCTTCCACTACAACTCTCCAATCTGCATTGGTTGTGCCATTCAGAATACTGTGACGATTACCCAGTTCAATATTTCCTGGTTTCAAATGCAGGTGAATCTTCTTTACATCTCCTCTTCCAAGCTCATTATCCTGTGGTGCATTGCTTGGCCTACCCTTTTTTTCTTTTCTTCATTGGTATTTCATGTCCCTATCATAGTACTAGAGCCAATTCAGTGTCATGATGATATTCTGATATTCTTCAATATAGAACTCAATAATTAAATGTTACCACATCTACCATATATGAAAAAATTATCTGTGATACCATTTTTTAGATCTGGTACGAATCCTTTATAGACCAAGCAAGAAATTGAGGAGATCAACTCTCCTCATGTGTTTATTGTATACCTTCGCAATATCTGGGAAAGTTATGTTTTTCTTGGTTTTGTTTGATTTGAAAAACCTGGACCTTATGAGACAGTTGAGAGCCAGCAAATGTGGATAGTAGCGTCACAGGTATGCTATCATACCACTGTACAGCCTTCATCACATGTTTGTTTCATTAATTTTTTCTATATAAGAACTGCCTTGATTCGACTTCTTTTCAGAAGGAAAGCTACAGCCCATCAACCTGTTTGACTTTACAGTGGCTATACAATCAATTCCGTTTTGTGATAAATAAGAGAATAAAGGAACACATGTAAAATAGTTATCACGGTACAACTTGTATTGCAATTTTTTGGGTATGCAGGACCAAAATCTTGCTCTCATGAATAGAACAGTTCATTTCAGATGATCTCCACTATTTAATGCAATAAACTGTTATAATAACTTACTGTCATCAACAGAAGTGTTACTGAGGAATTTTTGCATGTCACTTTCCCCTGACACTTTGAAAGCATTTAACAGTAGAGCTTCTTTTAGGATTGTGGCGCGTTTATATTCTTTTTATAAATCTATTTGTTGTGAAAGTTTTGTTGGCATGAATTATATCTATTGCTTTTTGGTATTTTATTATGACTTAGCACTTTTACTCAGTGTACCATTATCAAATGAATGAATAAGTCTCCCATCATATTTTCAAGAAAAAAGTACAATATAGAGGTTTTAGATGAATAAAATTTAAAAAGATTGAAACCAAGAACATAGGATTGTTATAATTGAGATAAAGGAAAATATTCCTGCCGCGCTTTTGTATTACAATATTTTGATTGTTTATTACCACAATACCTTTTATTTATATTCTATATTAATCAACTTCAGAAAAGTTTGTGACTCAGTAATCATTATTCAGGTTTGGTCACCCAAATACCTCAAGATTTCTACGACTTTCTGTTGGACCTCCAGAACAAATTGGCTTCTGTGATTAAATCGGTGGGAAAAATCGAACATTCATATTGGAGAGCCTTCCACACAGATATCAAAACAGAAAATAGTGAAGGCTTCATAGATGGTGATTTGATAGAAAGTTTCTTGGATTTGTCGCATGATAAAATGAAAGAAGTTGCAGATGGACTAACAGTAAGAACGTGATAATATTTGAATATCTTCCGATAATTTTCGTTGATTTATTCTTTCAGATGACTGTTGATGATCTGGTGAAGATGGTCGAAGATTTGACTAGGATACATTAAGTAGGAAAATTGAATTTTTACAATTTCAAGTTTAATATAAGTTATTTTCGAAAACGTTTCTATAGAAAAGCTATAGAAGTTCAGAATAAAATATTTCTCACAAAATAAAAGTGATTTTATTTCCTAAAATACAAAAATGTTTATTCTATTACTTGTGATCTATAAACATATTCATAAGCAGTCTTAATGAGAAATTGGAAATTGTTTTTTTCTTGCAAATGGTGCAAGGCTTCACTTTCTGTGAGTGTATCTAAAGGTGGAAGCAATGTTTGTGGATCGGCACCTGAAAATAAAATTTGCATCATTCATCAATTCTTTTTCACAAACTACATTCAGAATAATAAATAACGAAGTACTGAAGGATTTTGAACGTAATCAAAAATATATATGGTAAATGTGTTCATAATATATACTTAGATTCTCAAAATTATTTAAAAACAATAGACGTAGAATAAATATAAAACAATCACTGCTCTCAAATATCAGAAATGCAACACCCTTCTCAATTCACGTCCCGCCAATTTGATTGACAAGAAATCATAGAACAATCTACTATCATATACCGATCTCAATAATTTTAGACAGTTTTCATTTATCCCGAGACCATTATACAAGGTATGTTGAGAGACACTAGATTTTTCTGGTCTCCGAAATCGGACATGTGCTGATTGATACATGTTCTTTTAAACAAGTTTCAAAGTTTTGAAAGCTACTTACATCTTCAACTCTTTAAATATGTGATTTAATTCCTTAGTGTATCTTATTTCATACCAAAGGACAATGATCTTAAGATGCATCCCATTTTTACACAAATCTAGATATAACTTTCAATTCAAACTATTAATGTCATATCAACAAGTTAGAACAAGATTGAGGAGATTAATATGTTCACAGAAATTTCCAATAAAAGTAGTGCAGTGGTTACTTTCCAGGGGTTTTAAAGTATACTATGTAGTACTGAAGTTTCACAATAAGAACCACACATTAAAAGGTAAAACTTCGTTAATCCCTAGGTCGCACAAGTTTCGACTTCTGAGGGTTGTCGTTTGTAGGAGTGCGACAGCTTGTTAACGGAAAAACAGATTTTTTTTTAAATAGTATTAACAAATCAGCCAGCAGCCATTTAGGCATAATTATCATACATTTACTGTGAAATACCCACCTAAAACCAAAGATAAATCAATCAGCTTGAAAAATAAAGTGCCCTGTAAAATTTCAAGTGGAGAATCTAGATTTTTGTAATTCCAAGAATCCCTCAAAATGGCACTTCTCCAAATTCTGAGACGTAGATCTTCCTGAAGCTCCCGGTTATCAATGTATGTAAGTATATCCAAAGCTTTTTTGAACTCCAAGTCCCCTGCATCAGTGTATTCCTTACAAATATACAAATTGATCAGATCTTTAGGAGGGATAACAGGAGGTTGGGACACATCATATCCAAACTGTTGCAGAACATAGTCAGGTAGGTCTTCTTGGAAAGCGACGAGATCAAGGCTATTATTTACATTTTCTATGTATTCATTTATGTCATTGGTATTCGGTCCTGCAAGTTTGGCTAGTTTGCTAAGGCTTAACATCGTTCTTTGCCTCGTTAGAGACTCGCTTTCATTGTTGGCTAAATTTCCTAAAACATTAATTATCGATCAAAAAAGTTAATATTACTTCTAATTCAGCATGAGTAATATAAAGAATTGAAAGTAGAAATTAGACAGGAAAACATTGATTTGAAAAAAAAATAGACTCACGTAAAGTATCAGCAGCTGTTGGATATTTTCCATCAAAAATCTGTTGCAACCATGACAGGGAAGGATGGTCAGATAAGAAATCAGATAATTTTTGGTTATTCCTAGCAGTTCCAGATTTTCTACATCTGTCTATCAGTTTCCCCTGTTTGTTTTGTTTAAGGTACCAGTTATAAACGTACTCTGAAAATCCACTATCATTAAAACGGCCCATGTATTCATCCAAACGTGTTTGATTGTCTGTTAATTCACAGATTAAAACCAAAGTTTCAAAATCCAAATATTTTTCAGCTAGCAGTGCTGCCCTCTCATATTCTTTTTCACTCACTGAAAATATACCTACTTATTCAATCTATATTTTAGGTACACTAATGTACTTACACAATGGTTTGATCAGATTATGCCTATCAGAGCAGTACTGTTTGTAAGCAATGCTTTCTCTTTGTCTGTTTTTTATGCTTTCCAAGTGTCCCTTCTTCCCATCCATCAAGAGGTCTGTGAGAGCAACAAAATGATCCAGCAGTGAATTTCTCAATTGTCCTTGGCTCACTAATTTCAATCCATAATTAAATGTTGAACTGTGCTAAAATTTTTAAAATATATTGTTTCACAGTAGTTTACAAAAGTTACTATAGTAGTTAAATTTGAAAAGATGGGAGACTTGCACTTTATAGTGTAATCATATATTTGTATAGAAATTTATAATATACCTGTTGTAAAAGAGCATCAGCAACACCCTCGCTACCACTTGCCCCAGTCCATGGTAAATACTCAAGGTTGAGCGACTTTGCAGTTTCTGAAGGAACGAAGTTTTCAGCATTTTGAGTACGATACTGTATAACTTCATTTAGTACAGTCTGAAAAATAAAATATATGAAAATGTAAGAAAATTCCATAAAAACAGGAAGCAGATGAGTTTCTGCTTATATGTTTAACTCAAAGTGAAAAACTGAAATAACACGGAATATATTAAATAAAAAAAACAGCTATTGTATAGTGAAACACGTGTTGAGGTTTTGTGAACTGTCCAGTGAAAACAACACAATGAAGTGTTACTTAATTACTTTATGGATTATCATAAGTATCAGCCAATTCCATTACATAAAACTAAAATAAAAGTATAAGCCATTTTATAGGCTTTAGTGAACCAATAACTTACTCCAAGGGCATTACAAACAGCACTAATCATAATATATGTCAAATCAAGTTAAATGATTTTATCATTGTATTTAAAATATTAATAATATTATGACCAACAGGACAAAAGCTGGTAGAACAGGAATTAGCTAGAAAACAATTGACCCACAAGAAAGAAAAGTCATGACGACTAGTGCTATCTCTTTCTTAGAGAGGACTCTCAAAAGGATAAGAAAACTTTGGTCTAAGTAAAGCATTGAAACTTTTTTCGGATCAGAAAACACCATTCGTAGCAGTCTCACAAAAACCAAGCCACCAAACGTGAACAGCGACTTTAAAAATTGCATCTACCAGATATCATTTGAATATGACAACTCCTACACTGGTGAAGCCCAAAGACTACTGAAATTCTGTATTGGAGAGAAAGTTCAAATAAACTGTACATGTAGTCATTTCTTATGACGATTTGTCAGCACAGGCTAGAATCACTGTAGGCAACACTGAGCATTGACACAAGTCAGGTTCAGAACTTTGGTGAGGCAGGTACTCACTTCGGCAGTACATTTTTTTCAAGGACAGAACACAAGTACTATAGAAACATTCTTAAGGCGGTCTAAGAGCGGTGCCTGTACTGGAGATTAAATTCTTTTGGAAAAACGTTATCAGGAAGTGTATTCCACATAAACGCAGTTCTCCAAATGAAAGAGTTCTTAAACAGTGAAGTTCAAAGTGTTCAAGTGTCGAGACACTTGAACACTTCCTATGAAAGTATCTACAAAAGAGAGACAAATCTCCAACCTTTCTTCGATGTTTCAGACTATCAATTTTGCAAGTGGTATCCGCCAATCAGGCGGATGGCTCTTTTCTGGATGGAAACCAGCAGCTTCAGGGTTTGCTTAGGGGCGGAGCTCCATTAATGAGATGATTACTTCAAAGAATGTCTGATATGAGCTTTATAAAGCATCAAAAGTTGGTGAGGTGTGTATAGTTTTCTCGTTCGGAACAATGTTCTAAGCTTTTGAGAAGCAGACTTTGCAATTACAGCGACATGATTGTGTTAAGACATATTGGCGTCCATTTTAACCCCTAACAAACTTATCAAAGCAGAAAGTAGAATTATCTGCCTAAAATTGGAACGAGCATGGCCCCTGCGCAAAAATGATACGCAAAATCGTGAAGCTTTCCACATTTTTATTGAGGACTTGACGTGGTGGTTGCAGGATAATAGTCTCCGACTATCAGTAAACAAATGTAAAGCTATAATAATAATAATAATAATCTTTATTGAAATAGGTAATCCTAATCTACATTCACAAAGTATAATTAATTTAATTTATATATATAGCAATCATCTTATATATAGTAATTAGCAGCTCCTTCGATAGTATTAATATATTTGTTTTGTTTTAAATTTAAACGTACACACTAGGTATTTACATTTCGAGTT
>WOGN01006243.1:0-13597 GCA_015342105.1 Leptinotarsa texana
GGCGTGTAGGTCATATTGACTTATGCATACTGTGGAATTTTCAGGTTGATCCGTTGAATAGTTTGCCAGAAACGGCTAATTAACGCTCATCATGAAAAGCCCTGTATGTCAAGCTTTCGGTATATTTCACACCTTCTTCAGGACAACTACAATAATAAGATTATATATCTTGTAAACAATATATAAATATGGAGAACCTACTAACGTGAGAATAAAATATAAAATGGTTCAAAAACAGATAGATAAAACATGAAATAATGACAATTGATCAAAATTTGACTGACAATGTTAAGTGGGAAAGTTCTGAATAATATTAGAATTACTAGATATTTTATTTTCTTTGTCATATTTCAGTAGGTATGTGTAAATTTTGCTGAGACTTTCAATATCAGTTCTTCTATTCATTGAATGTTCTTCGTGATTTCTCTATCTTTTCAAAATTAATTTTATGATCTTCCGAATTAACATGATCTGTTGATGCTCCAGAATTAACATTTCGTCTACAGTCGCTTTTATGGGAAGTGATGCGAGTACTTGGACACCTAGATGTTTGTCCTATATATGTTTCAGAACAATCCATACAAGAAATTTTATATACTAAATTGGATTTTTGTTTATTTGAAATTGGAGCTTTTAGTTTACTGTATAATTTAGATATAGTAGTGACATTTGTTTTGGATATTTTGAGACATTGTCGAAACGTTGTGGAAATGATAATCCCTTATGTATATCATTATGATACTGTCCATTAGTTTCAAAACTAAAAACAAACGATTCTTTTTTACATACAGAAAAAATGTTTGCCGGGTAGAGGCGAAATCAAACTCACAACATACGGCAAGGTCTGTTGATCTGTTAGTAGACGAATAGGAGGACTTTTCCCAATCACGCCTTTCGCTAACCAAGTTCGCAACAGCAGGTGGCTGGGAATAGGCTTCGTTATATGCTGATGATGTGCAGTTGGTTAAAGAAAAGTGCAATGGAAGAACGTGTTGTAGTTTCGTTGTGTTATTGAAATGTTTCCATCATTAGCAAATCATAAGTTTATTCAACTCAATTATGTCAGATTTTTATGTATTCCCAAAAAACCCTGTGATGTATGCTCAATTGGTCCTTCACACCTAATGAAGTCCGTTTACGACGGTTTGAAAAGTTATTCTACCTTGAAGTTTGAGTTGTGGCTTATGGAGTTAATAATTCGATGTATTAGTCAAACAATTCAATCTAATTGAGGGTTCTTTTGAGGAGGCTATGTCAAATCATTTTTAACGACCACAAAACCATGTAATAAAAGTGGTTTGACTCCCAGGCCAAACTTTTTTGTGACTATATTTATGCCAATATTATAGTTATAACCGGATTGCAAAAACGAAAGGACGTATGTGTGTAACTCCGCAAGAAATATATTTCAGAATTCCCTTAAATTCAAACATTTCACTGGCGAAAATCTGGAAAATACACAGTTAGTTTGCGTGAAAATAACCATGAATCAGTCGCTGATTTATGCTGATTGTAATTGTAGTATGCAGGCGGTGAGTATGAAAATAGTTCTTATGATGAGACAACAGGAGATATTCTCAGTTGATGGTTGGTTTCAAAGTTATCAAGGCAGTCTTCTACGACTCTACGAATAGGAAGATTAAACCTTACTCAGGGTTATTCTTGATCATTTCAGAAAAGTTCTGAATTTGCATCTATGACTAAGCCAGTTCTACTGATGAGATTTTTAGCAGCTCATGAATAAACATTTTCTGATTGATTCGGACTTTACTTGATGAAGATCCATAGTAATTTCAAAAACTAAACCTCACGATTTGATCTCCACAAACTTTATTTGAAAAATATAATCATAACATGTTTCGCTAGCACAGTAGCTTTCTCAAGTGTATGAATAAACATGCTGTATAAACTATATTGGGTACAATAAAAGTAATATAATAAATATTAGAAATATTTTGCCAGTGTTGCCATATTTTTTATCCGTACATCAGCAGTACTGAAAATGTTCTGTACAACAATATTTCTAATATTCATTTTCATTTCAATCGAAGATTTGGTTTCATGAAATCCTACTTCCACATGAATATGCCCCACATTCTTTTTTCTATTAGCACATATTAATTAATTTATATTTTTAGAAATTGTGTTCTTTCAAATGGGCACGAAAAAACCAAAATTAGTGGTTGACAGTCAAGACTTTCTATGCAGCGAAAGAAAAGTTGGCAAGACAGTATGGAGATGCAGTCAGTATTACTACTCGAATTCTAGCAGATGTAAAACTAAATTGATAACCAGTGGTCGGATTGTGGAAGTTATTGGGGAACATAATCATCCTGTCAAAGTCAGTAGAAATAGAAGGGACAACATGTTATCTCAACGAGTAACAATTATTAGGAAACCATTGTTTGATGGGCGTTCGGGATTTTAATTTGGTTATTGGTGTAAATATTTATAAATAAACATAATAGGTGTTTTGATTTTGTTTTACTGTTGATTAATTTCTATTAAAAAAATTAATGGAACCGGCCGATGCTTGCTGAAAATGGTTGACTGATATTTGACTGGTACTTCACAAAATAAACCAGCGGTCTTCGTATGACTTGATAAACGAATACATTTTGTCGATTCGTGACTACCCGTCTTCTTTTTTCTTCATGATGCAATGAACAGACTGATTATTCATAATCATTCACAATCACATAAATTCACATTCTCAATTCAGTTCGAAGAATACATTTCAATATCAACAGTTTTTTGTGGTTTAAAGGCGTCGACTACGAGGTCATTGGCCTTCTACTATTAGTTTGTTCATCATTTGCTTTCTTGTTCAAATTTTTGAGTACAGTTTTCATAAATTTTATAATTCTATCCAGACTTTCATTATAATCTGTCAAACATTCCTTCATAAAATTTGGTATTTCAAATCGTCTAGCTTCATCATATTGGGCCATCATATTAGCAAGATATGTTGCACAGTTAGCCTCTGCCTACATTGTTGGTATATTAGTTGTTGTTCTCCTGAGAGCATGAATATGTTAGTTAAGTTGGTATGACCTATTCTCAAGCGTGTAATCACAGTTTGTTCTCTTCGTGTCTTTGGAATAGAATGCCTCCATATAATTAACTCATATATTCAAAATTCATACTTTCTGAAGTTGTGGAAGTGAGCTCTCGTTAATCCTTTTCCAAAGTTCCCCAACAAAGTTTTCAAATATCACAAAGATTAACCAATAATAACAATTTCATTTACACAAAAAACTGAAATTTCAAAAAAATAACGTAAAACCAAACAACACTAAAGAAAATAAAATTGAAATATTAATAAAAGCTGAAAATTAAAAATTATTATTAATAAAAAATTCAAAATAAAAATTAAAAGATTCCAAACCAAGTTCTGTCACGACGTTTCGATTGTTAGTATTCACAATCGTCTTCAGGTTATAACACACTTCACAATTCCGTTCTATATCAGTGTTAGCCGTACTGTCGATAGAGGGCAGTAGAGTCTCAAATAGTACTCAGTAGTATACCTATGATCGTTCTGCCTCATTCACTTCCGGTGTAGTCGGATGGCGATGGTCAGTTGGATGGAGAGTCGGTAGTGGTAGGAAGAGCAAGAACAACCCCAGCGAGGTTTATTAGGGTGTGGTGTAGGGTTGTTGGTCTTTGGCGGTGGTGTGGGTGTGGAAAAGAATGACAAGTGACAGGGACGCTGTTATAGGTGTTTGTTTGGGGTGCAGGTTTTCGGTATGGGTACTTGATTTGGGCCCTTGATTTGGTACTTGATTTGGTACTTGATTTTGGCCTTCGATTTGGACCTCGATTTTGGACTTCGATTTGGTCCTCGATTTGGGCCCTCGATTTGGGCCCTCGATTTGGACCCTCGATTTGGACCCTCGATTTGGTCCTTGATTTGAGCCCTTGATTTGGACCTCGATTTGGTCCTCGATTTGGGCCCTCAATTTGGACCTCGATTTGGACATTAATTAAGGCATAAGAACAATAATAATTGGGTATACAAGGTGTTGTTTCAAAACACATCAAATACAGGGTGTGTGCAGCGTTGATTCGATGCAAACGGCAAGACATGATGACTTTGCAGTAGGGATTGATCTTATTTTGATACTTCTCCAGTGTGAATCACCAAATGTTCTGTCACCAAAAATGAGTCTTCATTTTCAAAATTTTGAGGTTTTTGGTATTTCCCTAAAACCCAAAATTGGCAAATGACTATCATTGACTGTAGATGAAATCATTTTTACCCAATTTGAGGGCCAAGATTCATTTTTATGTCCACCATTATCGAATGTAACAAATACTTCACTCATAGGGTTGATTGATATACAGAATATTTTGAAAGACAACAGAGAGAAATATATAACTTGACATCAACATGTTTGAGTAATAACTGAACAAATTAAAGTTTTTATATTTCTTCAAATATGTTCCGCAGTTTCATCATCAATCAATCATTTCACATTTTTTTCATCACTCATTGTTGCGGGTTTAAAACACTATCTGTTGTCGACTCGAAAAACTGGCAATTGTTTGTGAACGTAAATACACATTTTTTGAATAGTAGACAGAAGCGTGGATGGAGGAATTTCATAGTTGATAAATAAAATGAGATTTTGTGGTAATGACCGAACAAAAAAATTTATTTCGATCATAGCGGTTTTGATAACAAGTTTACAGATGGAAATTGTGTTTTTGATAAAATTTATCAAAATGGGTGTGAAACCGAATGTAGAAATTTTATGGCTTTCAAAACAGGAAGTTGTTTCCTGTGATAAGAAAAGTTAAAGGAAATGTGGTTTGAGATATTAATTGATGTTTTTCCCAGATGAAGTTTCTTCCTGTGAGGACCAATTGAGGTTTTCCTTAACTAGATTTTGTCATGTGATAAGAATCTATAAATAGAAATGTGGTTTTAGGTAATTGTGTTATTTGAGTGAACGCAAATTAGCTAATCATATCATTCTGATAAAGTTCGTAAGCCAAAAAGGTTGTGTGAAGTTTTCAAGCATCGTCGTCTGTTATTTCAAACAAATAAACAAAACCGTAAGTCCATTTTGGATTATTTAGGAGCTCGTATCCAAACAGTTTCACTTTATAGATGAATATCAATGAAGTTAATTGAACAAACCTTGCGGAATTGAGGGAAACCATCAAATTATCTGATTCACCAAAGGACAAACAACAAATCATACAAGCTATGAAAATTTGTTAACAGCAAGTATGGTGAAACCACAGCTTATCCAAATTCATACCTAGGAAATACGGACTGTGGTCAAAAAATTTGAAATCATTGAATTGTAAAGGTTAGTAATTGTTTCAAGTTCAAGTGATATTTGTGACCATGGCTAAGGATATGGGTGTGGTTAGTAATGATATAATAATTAAAATTTTTCAAAAGACTTTTCCTGAAATTAGAATATCCTCCACAATTTCAGAATGTGAGCATTGGATTAAATCAGCCAATAAACATATTAGATTGATCAATAGGGCTATTTTGAATTCAGATGTGACTCATGGATTTTTTTTAAAATTGCAAACAAATTTATCTCACTTAAAACGCTTTCGAATGTTAGTTAAAAAAATGTTTGATGGAAATGTAAAATGGGAGGATATTCAATCCTCTTTTGCAAGACGCATACGATCCGGAGTTATTATTATAAATTTGAAACACATAGATGTCGAACAATTTTTTGAAGATGCATATTTTCTTTTCAAAAATAGAATTACTCGTATTTTGAAAAAAATAGAACCTGTGAAAGTAAATACTGTTTTTTGTGGGGAATATATCAAAAATAATAGTGATTAGCCCAGGAGCGAATTCAAGTATTTTCATTCAAAAAATGTTGTTATTGATCATGGGACTGAATTGAAAAGCAGGTTTCAACAATATATCAAAGATATAATTTTCAATAAATTATCTGAATTTCAGGAACGAGATGGTGGTTGGACTTTAAGTGGTATAGTCAATTTGGAAATTAATATCAATAAATTCGAAATAGGAAATGGTTCATCTTTCATTGAACTTCCACACCAAATTGCCAAAAAAAGGCATGTATCAATATTAAAAATAATGACAATGCCTGTTTTGCATGGTCAGTTGTCAATGCTTTGTATCCAATTTATTCAGGAAAAAATACAGATAGGACTCCTTCATACCCACATTTCTCACAAGTTTTGAATTTGAAGAATATTGAGATGCCAAAATAACGAGATTTGGAAAGCTCAAAGATCTCTGTTAATGTGTACACTTTAGAGATGAAAAAAAATCGGGATTTGATGTAGTACCAGCTCGTTTGACTAATGACAAAATGAATAGGCATGTCAATTTACTACTAATTCAAAATGAGTATCATGTGAAACCATGGAAACTGATGAGGAGGAAAATGAAATTATATATCATTACTGTTGGATAAAAAATCTATCTAGATTACTGTCATCTCAACTTTCAAAAAACCATAAAAAATGTTTCTTTTGTGATCTTTGTTTGAACTATTTCGATAGTCAAGCAAAATTGAATGTACACAATGTTGAATGCGTGGAAATGGGAAATGATTGTAAAATTTCATTTCCACGACAAAAATTCCTACAGTTCAAAGATTATGCTTTCAAAGAAAAAATTCCATTCATCATTCATGCTGATTTTGAATCATTACTTTTGCTATTTCAAGAAAAAAAGACTTGAATTCATCTCGTTATCAAAAACATGTTGCTCATAGTGCAGGTTATTATGTGAAATGTTCCTATGATGACTCTCTATCTCAATCTCACAGGTTATCGAGGACATGATTGTATGGAGTGGTTCTCGAAACTCATTCAGTCAAAAATCAAAAAGTTATATCCATGAATGAAAAAATTAATTTTAATAATGCCACCGAAAATTGTCATATTTGTGAAAAACCTTGTAGAGAAAATGATAAGATTACAAGAGATAATAATCATTTCAATGGAGATTTTCGGGGTTTTGCGCATGCGCCGTGCAACTTATTATACAAAAACTTTTGTGGTTTCGGTGGTGTTTCACAATTTTTCAAGGTATGATTGTCATTCAATAATCAGGGCTTTGGCAAAGAATGGACGATTGAGTCTATTGCCAATGAATAAAGAAAAATATATTTCAGTTACAAAGTATGATGAAAATACAGACATCAAATTCAGATTCATTGATTCGTTTTGTTTTCTAGGAGCCTCTTTGGATTCGCTCGTTTCCACTCTAACTGAAGACGAGTTCCATATTTTCAAAAATGATTTCCATCTCTTACACCCTAAAGTACTCAAATTACTGACTCAAAAAGGAGTATTTCCCTATGATTACATCACCAACTTGGAAAAGTTGGATGAGAAGCAGCTACCAAGTATCGAGCAGTTTTACAGTAAATTGAATGATGTACATATAAGTGGGGAAGACTACGAACATTCACAACATGTTTGGAGTTCATTCAAAATACAAAATTTGGGGGAGTACAGCGATCTTTATATGAAAACTGACATAATGTTATTGAGTGAGGTTTTCGAAAATTTTCGTGATAAATGTCACATGACTTATAAATTGGATCCTGCTCATTTTTGTACGTTACCTGACTATACTTGGAGCTGTATGATGAAATACACAAAATATACTTTGGAAACCATACAAGATGTTGAAATTTTATTATTTTTGGAAAAATATATTCGCGGGGGTGTTTCTCAGGTATCTAATCGTTATTCTAAAGCTAATAATAAATATATGCTAGACTATGATCCTTCACAACAGTCCAGATACATTATGTACTATAATGTGAATAATCTCTAAGGTCATGCAATGTGTCAGTATCTTCCTTATGAAGGATTTCAATGGATGGAAAATTTTTATGTAACCAAAATATCAGATGAATCATCTGAGGGTTATATTTTAGAAGTAGACTTGTCATATCCCAAACATTTACATAATTTACACAAATATTTACCGTTAGCTCCGGAACATCGCAAACCTCCGAATTCAAAAATACCCAAATTGATGACAACTCTTTTTGCAAAAACAAAGTATGTTTTACATTATAGAAATTTGAAACAATATCTAATAAATGGAATAATTCTCAATAAAATACATCGTATTCTAAAAATCAAACAAGCTGCTTGGTTGAAGCCATAGACTTCAACACAAAACTAAGGACTACCTGAAAAAATAATTTTGAGAAAAACCTTTATAAACTAATGAACAATGCCTGTTTTTGCGAAACAATGGAAAACAAAAGGAACCACAGAATTATAAAACAGTTGAGAAAATGGGAGGGGAGGTATGGGGCAAAAAATTTGATTGCAAGTCCAAAATTTGTTGATAGAACTATCATAGAGTTGATTTTCGATGGTTCTATACCCGTCTTTAAGTGTCTCGTATCATTGTAGGATTTTGTGATTTCAGGCAAGCCATTCAACCATTTGTAGGTGCCATTCAAACTGAAATATTTGAAAATTCTTTCTTTCAACGTTCTCACGACACGTTCGGTCATTGAAGCCTTCATGATGCTGTATGTATTGTGATTTGTTCTATGTTTTTTCTTCAAAGTTTGAAACTTATTGTTGTAAAACTCGGTCCCTTGATCGGTTTGTAAATGTTTTGGGAATCGTTTCGTATGTTCCAAAATTTCCGAAAATGTTTTGGTGATTTCTTCTCCCGTTTTCGATTTCAACGGCCGTGTCCACACGAATTTCGAAAAACAATCTATGACGACAAGAATGAGTTCGAAATTTCGATTGTGGTGAGCATAGGATCTCATCTCAGCCAAATCCATCTGCCATAAATCATTCAGTCCCTTGATGGTACGACGTCGAGGAAAATTTTTTCTAACTAGTTTATGCAGTTCACGGATAAGTTGAATCTTGTCTTTGGAAGCCATAACTGTGCATAATGTTGTGAAAAAATTCAACTTATTACATTGGAGGAAGGTTCTGAAGATTTTTTGTTGATTACGAGCTCCAAATTTACAACATTCACACCTAATGTAGATATTTGCGATTCAACGTTAGATCGAAACTTTTTCAAATCTATTTTCTTGATCAAAATATCAGTTTGCTGCATAGATTGCAAAGTTTTGGCAT
Source organism: Leptinotarsa texana (assembly GCA_015342105.1). Lineage (NCBI taxonomy): Eukaryota > Metazoa > Arthropoda > Insecta > Coleoptera > Chrysomelidae > Leptinotarsa > Leptinotarsa texana. Next base: position 9,094 of record WOGN01006243.1, read on the forward strand.
TCTTTTCGTGAAACAAATCGGTAAGTTCTTTCAACCCCTTTGACAAATCGTTGCCGATACGTTCGATATATATTTCATATTAAAGTTTGAATTTTTCTTGCAATTTTTGAAGCTGTTCTTTAGCATGTTGAGTCGTTTGAAAGAGGTCGGTGTTAACTGTTTGAATTTTTTTTATCAAATTCAATATCTAAGTTATTAACCTCATTCTTGATTAAAGCATTTACATAACTTTTCAAATTTTTCATATCATTGCGTACTTTCATCGTAAACTCAATAATTTTTCAATCAAAGTTAGTCATATTTCTTCTTATGGAAGTAGTGAGGTTTTTCTCAACTTCATCCATGTACTCTTTGTTGACTGCATCTGATGCATTCGTAGATCTTTTCACATTACACAATTTCAAATTATCGAAATCGATGTTGCCATGGGGTGTATGTAGCAAACCTCCACCACTGCCTACTGCTGATGTTGCAGAATACTTTCGCTTCCTATTGGAGCTGCGTCCAAACGTGTCGATAGTCATGATGGAAATGTGACACACACCGATAAGATTCTAATAATATGCGTTTTTTCGAAGCATATGTTCGTTTCAACGTTTTGTTGAATTTTCGATACGTTTTGTGTGACGGAAATGAATGTTTTATCACATCAAATTTTTGACATTTTCATGATGCGATTTGTGTATCAATTTTGCATTATTTTTCGTAGCATGTTACAATGTAAATCATATGGGTTTTTGTACGAAATGATGGTTTGAAAAATGTTTCTTTCGTTGCGATTGAAGTGGCAGAAATTTTCGTTTTATCGTATCGAATTTTTGATATTTTTTTCATTGCGATTTTCATGTCAATTTTGAATTATCGCATAGAATATTTGGAATAAAATACATGTAATTTTGAAAGATTTATTACTTAAAATTGTTGTCTTCTCTGAGTTCATTGAATATAGCTGTAATTTCATTGTAGTAGATGAACAAACTTGTTCCGAGACCACTTCAAGGTCGAGCGTAGCTGGTAAGTATTTCAGAGAGAAACTTTAGTGATTCAAGCATGGAACTCGGTCTTCTTAGGACTCTGCCTCACCCCTCGGCCCCCTTGTCATGTTTCAGTCACGGAAACAGAAACCTCCTCACACTTCTGTACTCCTGATACTCAATTTTTCCAAATTTCTGTAAATCACTTCTGCAAAACGGTTATTCGAACTTTGGATGAATTTCACGCATTCAGAAATATTTCATCACTGTATCCCACGTGAAAATAACTGAGAGTCAGTTAGGCTTGAATTTTTGTATATTTTGCACTTTAATACGCTAGTGTAGAACAGAAACCTCCTCACACTTCAGTATTCCTGATACTCATCTTTCCAAATTTTTCTCAATTCACCCCCACAGCCGGATTTTTCAACTTCAAATGGATTTCACAACATTCGAAATATTTCACCTCTGTATCTTAAGTGAGTTAACTGGAGAAAAGTCAGTTGAGCTCCTAATTTTGGGGGAAACAGAAACCTCCTCACACTTCTGTACTCCTAATAGTCAATTTTTCCAAATTTCTGTAAATCACTTCTGAACCCGGTTATTCCAAATTTGAATGAATTTCACGCATTTAGAAATATTTCACAACCTTATCTCACGTGGAAATAAATGAAAAAGAGTTAGTCAGTATTGAATTTTTTATATTTTGCACTTCCATATGCTAGTGTAGAACAGAAACCTCCTCGCACTTCTGTACTCCTGATACTCAATTTTTCCAAATTTCTGTAAATCACTTCTGCATACGGTTATTCCAAGTTTGAATGAATTTCACGCAATTAAAAATATTTCACCTCTTAAGTGAGAATAACTGGGAAAAATCAGTCAGCTTATGAATGTGTATATCTGACACTTCTGTATTCCTGATACACATTTCTCCAAAGTTTTCTTGATTCACTTCCACTGCCGAATTTTTCAACTTCAAATGGATTCCACACCATTCGAAATATGTCACCTCTGTATCTTGAGTGAGAATAACTGGGGAAAAATCAGTTGAGTTCCTAAATTTGGGGGAAAACAGGGACCTCTTCACACATCTGTTTTCCTGATACTCAATTCTTCCAAATTTCTGTGAACCACTTCAGCACCCTGTTATTCCAAGTTTGATTGAATTTCAAGCAATTAGAATTATTTCACAACCTTATCTCACGTGGAAGTAAATGAAAAAGAATCAGTCAGTATTGAATTTTTTTTATATTTTGCACTTTCATATGCTAGTGTAGAACAGAAACCTCCTCGCACTTTTGTACTTCTGACACTCAATTTTTCCAAATTTCTGTAAGTCACTTCTGGAAACGGTTATTCCAAGTTTGAATGAATTTCAGGCAAATAGAAAAAGTCAGTCGAGAACTCAATTCTGGGGGAAACAGAAACCTCCTCACACTTCTGTACTCCTGATATTTAATTTTTCCAAATTTCTGTAAGTCACTTCTGGAAACGGTTATTCCAAATTTGAATGAATTTCACGCATTTAGAAATATTTCACAACCTTATCTCACGTAGAAATAAATGAAAAAGAGTTAGTCAGTATTGAATTTTTTATATTTTGCACTTCCATATGCCAGTGTAGAACAGAAACCTCCTCGCACTTCTGTACTCCTGATACTCAATTTTTCCGAATTTTTGTAAATCACTTCTACAAACGGTTATTCCAAGTTTGAATGAATTTCACGCAATTAAAAATATTTCACCTATTAAGTGAGAATAACTGGTAAAAATCAGTCAGCATATGAATGTGTATATCTGACACATTCATAAGCAAGTGAAGAACAGTAACCTTCTCACATTTCTGTACTCCTGATACTCAATTCTTCCAAATTTTCGTGAATCACATCTGCATACCGATATTCCGTCTTTGAATGAATTTCACCCACTTAGAAATATTTCACCACATCATCTCACGGGAAAATAACTGAAGAAGTGTCAGTCACGATTGAATTTGTGACCTAACCTAACCAAGGACCTAACCTAACCAAGGACCTAACCTAACCACTGACCTAACCTAACCAAGGACCTAACCTAACCAAGGACCTAACCTAACCTAACCTAACCAAGGTCCTAACCTAACCAAGGACCTAACCTAACCAAGGACCTAACCTAACCAAAGACCTAACATAACCATCGACCTAACCTAACCAAGGACAACCTAACCAAGGACCTAACCTAACCAAGGACCTAACCTAACCAAGGACCTAACCTAACCAAGGACAACCTTTTTTATTCCTTAGCCGCCTCCTGTGCTAGTCCCTGGTACCGTCGTTAGACATTGCTTCAGGGATAGCTGGCATAAGGCTCGGAGGGGAAACCTTAATAGTCAGTCAGTATTGAATTTTTTTATATTTTGCACTTCCATATGCTAGTGTAGAACAGAAACCTCATCGCACTTCTGTACTCTTGATACTCAATTTTCCCAAATTTCTGTAAATCACTTCTGCAAACGGTTATTCCAAGTTTGAATGAATATCACGCAAATAGAAATAGTCACTCGAGAACTTAATTTTGGGGGAAACAGAAACCTCCTCGCACTTCTGTACTCCTGATACTCAATTTTTCCAAATTTCTGTAAATCACTCCAGCAAACGGTTATTCGAACTATGAATGAATTTCACGCAATTAGAAATAATTCCACACTTTATCCCACGTAAAAATATCTGAAAGAGAGTCAGTTAGGTTTGAATTTGTGTTTATTTTGCACTTTCATATGCTAGTGTAGAACAGAAACCTCCTCACACTTCTGTACTCCTGATAGACAATTTTTCAAATTTCCGTAAATCACCTCTGCCCTTGCTTATTCCAAGTCTGAACGAATTTCACGCAAATCTAAATAGTTTACCACTTTATCTCACGTAAAAATTACAGAAAAAAAGTCAATCAGATTTAAATTTGTGTATTCTGACACATTCATAAGCAAGTGAAGAACAGTAACCTTCTCGCATTTCTGTACTCCTGATACTCAATTCTTCCAAATTTTCGTGAATCACATCTGCACCCAGATATTCCGTCTTTGAATGAATTTCACACAATTGGAAATATTTCATCCCATCATCTCACGGGAAAATAACTGAAAAAGTGTCAGTCACGATTAAATTTGTGTATATTTTACACTTTCATATGCTATTGTAGAACAGAAATCTCCTCACACTTCTGTACTCATGATACCCCATATTTCCAAATTTTCTTGAATCAGTCTCATAACCGGATTTTTTAACTTCAGATGGATTTTTCACAATTCGAAATATTCCACCGATTAAGTGAAAATAACTGGAAAAGTCAGTTGAGCAACTAATAAACCTTACCTAACCAAGAACCAGACCCAACAAAGGACCTAACCTAACCAAGGATCTAACCTAACCAAGGACCTAACCTAACCAAGGATCTAACCTAACCAAGGACCTAACCTAACCAAGGACCTAACCTAACCAAGGACCTAACCTAACCAAGGACCTAACCTAACCAAGGACCTAACCTAACCA